>WNWK01003561.1:47500-163354 GCA_009830355.1 Cherax destructor
AAGTCATTCACCATCACAGGATAGTTATCAAGTCATTCACTATCACAGGATAGTTATCAAGTCATTCACCATCACAGGATAGTTATCAAGTCATGCACCATCACAGGATAGTTATCAAGTCATGCACCATCACAGGATAGTTATCAAGTCATGCACCGTCACAGGATAGTTATCATGTCATGCACCGTCACAGGATAGTTATCATGTCATGCACCGTCACAGGATAGTTATCATGTCATGCACCGTCACAGGATAGTTATCATGTCATGCACCGTCACAGGATAGTTATCATGTCATGCACCGTCACAGGATAGTTATCATGTCATGCACCGTCACAGGATAGTTATCATGTCATGCACCGTCACAGGATAGTTGTTAGACCATACTTAAAAAACGAATGTTTTTTTTAACTCATACACCATCAGACAAGATGACTTTTCATGTCAAACACCATCACACAGGATGGGTTTCAAAAATATACATCACACATAATGGGTTTCAAGCCATACATCCTCACACATCATAGGTTTCAAGTCATACATCTTCATAGAGGATGGTGTTCGTGTCATATACTTCACACAGAATGGAGTTCAACTACACCGTCACACAAGATGTTTTTTGAGGTCATATCCCATCATTCATGTCAGTTCTCAGGTCATGCACCCCTCATATACGTATTAGCTCTCAGGTCATACGCCATTACACAAGATGAGTTTCATACAAAATTAATGAATTCTGTCAGCCTGGGTTGAGAAAATTCATTTTCCCTGGGCAGTATGGTTGGTAACTCAGACGTGGCTTATACAAAAAATATATATTGTTTTTAATATCGTTTTTGATAAGAGTTCTGAAGCTCTTAGAGTTATTCTCTTCAGCTGTGATTCGGCCTGCTATAACCAGAGCTCCTGTTTCGGGAAACACACACACACACAGGTATGATAAAGCTCATGGAGCAGGAAGAGTGACCCAGTAGCGACCAGTGAAGAGGCGTGGCCCTGCAACCACAACTAGGTGAGTACACACACATTCACTAACTTTAATATTCCAGTCTCAGAATTTTTCTGCCTGTGCAACGTACAGTACTCCAGACTCGTGTTTCTCGGTGTGTGTACACAGAGAATAAACCTAAATCTCTATTTAGTTAATAAAAGTATTCTTAACTGTATGTATTTCGGTGAGATGTCCAATTGATAGAGCCGACAATAGACCAGCCAACGTCGATTTAATAATAATGTGTCGAAATTACCGAACATAGGCCTAATGTTTATGTCTAAGATGCACTCGGCCAGATAAACTTCTGTAATGGTGATTTAAACTTAAACCTCTAAAATCACTTTAAATGTGATAATAGAGTTGAGTCAGTGAAAGACAGTTTAATGTAAAACTCTTCTCATTTCCTGATCTTTGATGTTGTAGCTCTTGATGCTGGTAAAGGGCTCACATTCAAAGGAATTAGAGCTATCCACCCATTTTTCTATCAGACATGATTGCCTCCCATTTCCCAGGCGCTAATGGCCTTTAGGGGCTTAGCTCTTCCCCATAAAACCAACAACAACAATAATAATAATAATATATTAATATTATTATTATTTTTGTTCACTAGAGCTGTATATACTGTCGAGGTTGATCGGGTCTCCCGATGAACACTTTTCGGTCTGGCTGGTACTTGGATGGGTGACACACATTAATAGCTTTGCCCTTTTTTCAGGATAGCATTTTTGAAGGTTAGAAAACTGGAAGTCTCTCTCTCTCTCTCTCTCTCTCTCTCTCTCTCTCTCTCTCTCTCTCTCCTCTCTCTCTCTTACACTCAGATGTTGAGAATATACTAATATAGTTTAACTGAATTCTTTGCATTGCTGAACAACAACATGGAAAATTATTAGAAAAAAGTGGAATATTCAAAAGATATTCACTAAAGTGGAGAAAAGAAAAGGCGTTGCAAGACAAGCCTTTTATTTGTACCAACATCATTTCGATATCAATAAAAGAAACACTTTGCAAAACAAGCTTTTGTTGAAATGCCTAATGTTTAGTGTAAAGTTGACCTTTGTGTTGCTTGATCGTGATGTTAATGTTGCTACACCTCCCTTTTAATACTACTTGCACTATTTACATTACTAGTATTAGAGAAGTCAATTAAAAACTTGCCGTTTCGGTTCATCTTGGACCATTATCTAGTTGGTGGTAAGAAAGTTGAAATGTCCATAAGTGGGATAAGTTTATTGAAAGGCATGAAGCAATTTTGAGTAATTTTACTGCATATATTAGCGATTACCAACAATCTGAGTGTTCAGAGACCGAGGCCGCGATTAACGTACGGAGGAACGAACCTCCACTACTCTTTTTGCTGGATGCCCAACACGGATTTAGCCCTTCATATAATAAATAATAATTTTACTTTACTGAATTAAAAAAATATGTGGATAAATGGCTCAGAGTGCCGACAAGTAAATAATTTAGACACATGTGCAACACTTAGTTATCTTTATAATGGGTATCCAAGTGTTGTACATGTGTCTTATTTATCATATCTTATTATCCAGGCACTGAGGGTCGAGCTAAGACCTCCATTAAGTTTATTTGGTAAAACTTGCATCACGATTATGAAAAAAAAAATTACATGTTGTTTTTCAAAGGTTTTTCTTCTGTCGACATTAGCAGAATGTTGTGTTTGTGTTACAGTTTTCTGTTATTGTTGAAGATTTTTTCCCCCCTTTGTGTTGCACCTTTTACCTCTATAACGTCAATTGTCTTCTTCCTCTTGTACTTCTTTTTCGAGTCTATGCAATTGCCTCTTAATCTTGAAAAGTTGAATTAGGTCTGTGATGTGTAGAGGAATACATGGAGTAAGAGTGAAGGTATAAGGAAGAGAAGAGAGAGAGAGAGAGAGAGAGAGAGAGAGAGAGAGATCCATTGTCGGAATCATACATCTAAAAAAATTATAATTAGGAAGCAGGGAAAGAAGTTTCATTTCCTCCCCCCCACCCCCAGAAACCTTAACTTTAACTGTAAGTCAAGGAGCTAGTTAGTACTCGTCTCAAGAAATATCGAGTGACACAAGTGTGAGTTCAGTTTTCTCATTGGCACAAACTTTTGAATGATTCTTGAATTTTTTTTTTTGCAATTATGATAATGAAGCTTCACCTTTACCATAACACATGGTATATAAACCAGGAGGAATATATTTTTCCTTGAATGAATCAATATTTTTTTAAGCAGTCATTTTATGTTAGGGGTCAGTCTTAATAGTGGAGCCAGTGTAATAGTAGTGCTGCAGTAGAGGGAGAGGTCACATGTGGGTGTGGCCCAGTAGTGGAAGCAGATCAGGCCCATAAGGTCGACCGGAGGAATGGAAGTAGGAGGTCACGAGGAAGGAGTAGAAGAAGGAACGGGATAAAACGAAAAGGGAGAGGGGATAAGTGAAGAATTGGCAGAATGAGTAATACACCGAATTTTACCAACAAGAGGACCTTCAGAGTATAGTGAATCAGCTTCCCTCTGGCTCGTATGTTAAGTGATCCGCTTAATTACCAGGCTCTTTACTTTAGCTGATAAGGGAGTGTGGGAAGCCAGAGTGATGTACGGTGTCTGAGGCGTACAATAGATACGTGGGCGCTCCTTTCATTCTTTTGCAAAAAGAAATCGTCATAAACTTATTATCCTAAATAATAATAATAATATTATTATTATTATTATTATTATTATAGTAATACTATTATTATTACTATTATTATTGTTATTACTGTTATTGTTATTATTTTAATTATTATTTTTAATATTATTGTAGTTGGTATTGTTGTCATCATTATAATCATACTGTTGGGTTTAGTCCTTCAGCTCTTCCTCTCACCGGCTATTCTTCGTCTGTCCCCACTTCCCCCTCGCCCCTAGTGGGTCCTTACCTGAGAGTCTGAACTGAACTGAACTGAACTGTCATCATTGTTATTAAGGACGCACTAGGACATACAAGCAAAAGATTAAAGAAAAGGAAACAATTGCCTTGAGAACAGCTAAAAAACCTGTTGAACAGAAGTTTAAGGCGAATGACCCAGGAGCTAGAATTAAACCCAAGCAAACAAAATTAGATTTATACATTTGTGAATATATATACATATATAAACATAGTTCAGACTCTCAGGTAAGGACCCACTAGTGGCGAGGGGGAAGTGGGGACAGAAGAAGAATAGCCGGTGAGAGGAAGAGCTGAAGTAGAAGAGAAAGAGTCAGGACTAAAGCACGCGATAAAACTCAAGAAATTGTAAAGATTATTTACCAAACTAGGCTCTTGATATAAAAAAAAAAAAAAAACTTTTAAATTATGAAAATCCCCAGAGGGTTCAGAGGAGACACAACAATAACATGAAGGATTTTTTGAAATATCGATGTGCTAAAGACAGACCTTTAAGATAGAGATGGACTAGATATGACCGTAACATACAAAATATTTAGCGATCTCGCCAAATCTCTTCATAGCAGACTCTAAGGAATGGTGGAGACATGGTGGCAATATGAATAAAACATAAAAGATACTTCGGGATACTGATTTCCTTGAAGACGCAATCTTTCGACGGGTGGGACGAGGATGGGGAGACATAACCAGAACATACAAGATACGTAGATATATAGACAAAAAAAAATCTTTAGGCTAGGCCCTTTTGGAAGGAAGCGAACAAAAAGTAAACCTATATTAGCACGACGTTTCACCCACATGAGAGTTAAATAAGTACATGATAAAGCCTCATAAAGGTGAAACGTCTTACGAATAAGGGTCTCATCGGCTACGTCAAGCTTCGACTGCGAGAACAGTGATAACGGGACGTAAATAAAATTTAAATATCATATATATGAGCTTGAGAATGAGGGAGGTGAGTGAAAGGAAGGTACCACGAACGACAAGTGAGTTTGAGAGTAAGAATAGTGAGTAAATTGAGCGTACCAGGAACAAGTGAGCTTGAGAGTGAGGGATGGTGAGTGAATGGAAGGTGCCAGGAACGGCGTGTGTGTGAGGAGGCCTCCATACACGTATTCAGATGCAAATTCAGCCTTCTGGGATGCATCCCAATGATTGCGTAGCAGTGCCATCCACACACACACACACACAAGTCTTGGAGAAGATTATCAGGAGGAGAATGGTGGAGCACCTGGAACGGAACAAGATTTTAATCGGCAGCCAGCACGGATTTATGGAAGGCAAATCCTGTGTCACAAACCTACTGGAGTTTTATGACAAAGTAACAGAAGTAAGACACGAGAGAGAGGGGTGGGTTGATTGCATTTTCTTGGACTGCAAGAAGGCCTTCGACACAGTTCCTCGCAAGAGATTAGTGCAGAAGCTAGAGGATCAGGCACGTATAACAGGAAGGGCACTGCAATGAATCAAAGAATACTGGACAGGGAGGCAACAACGAGTCATAGTACGGGATGACTTATCACAGTGGGCGCCTGTGACGAACGGGGTCCCACAGGGGTCAGTCCTAGGACCAGTGCTATTTTTGGTATATGTGAATGACATAATGGAAGGGATAGACTCAGAAGTGTCCCTGTTCGCAGACGATATGAAGTTAATGAGGAGAATTAAATCAGTCGAGGATCAGGCAAGACTACAAAGAGACCTGGACAGGCTGGACGCGTGGTCCAGCAACTGGCTCCTCGAATTTAACCCCGCCAAATGTAAAATCATGAAGATCGGGGAAGGGCAAAGAAGACCGCAGACAGAGTATAGGCTAGGTGGCCAAAGACTGCAAACCTCACTCAAGGAGAAAGATCTTGGAGTGAGAATAATGCCGAGCACGTCTCCGGAAGCACACATCAACCAGGTAACTGCTGCAGCATATGGGCGCCTGGCAAACCTGAGAATAGCGTTCCGATACCTCAGTAAGGAATCGTTCAAGACTCTGTACAACGTGTACGTCAGGCCCATACTGGAGTATGCTCCACCAGTTTGGAACCCACACCTGGTCAAGCATTTCAAGAAATTAGAGAAAGTGCAAAGGTTTGCAACAAGATTAGTTCCAGAGTTAAGGGAAATGTCCTACGAAGAAAGGTTAAGGGAAATCGGCCTAATGACACTGGAGGATAGGAGGATTAGGGGAGACATGATAACAACATACAAAATACTGCAGGAATAGATAAGGTGGACATACAGGATGTTCCAAAGATGGGACACAGAAACAAGGGGTCACAATTGGAAGTTGAAGACTCAAATGAGTCAAAGGGATGTTAGGAAGTATTTCTTCAGTCAGAGAGTTGTCAGAAAGTGGAATAGTCTGGTAAGTGATGTAGTGGAGGCAGGAACTATACATAGTTTTAAGACGAGGTATGATAAAGCTCATGGAGCAGGAAGAGAGAGGACCTAGTAGCGGTCAGTGAAGAGGCGGGGCCAGGAGCTGAGTCTCGACCCCTGCAACCACAAATAGGTGAGTACAAATTGACATGGAGACATTTATCGCAACATTGATTATTATTATTATTATTATTATTATAGAGAGCGAAACCCACAGGCTTCATGCAGCCCGTAAGTATTGAGAGATAAAGTGTGATTTTAGGAAGGCGAGTTTACCCCCAATACCTAAGAGCACGGGCCTCTGCTTGGCCTAAAGGCACCTCCTTAATGACTCATGAATACACAGATAGCATAACTTCTTGTAGGGCTGAGATCTTATGTCTGCCCACAGACACTGACGGAGTATATTGTTAGTATATTGTTAGTACTCTCTATAAGAACTTGCATCGCATTACAGTTTGTGGCATTTACAAGTCTACAGTGTATGTGTGTGTATACACACATATATATATATATATATATATATGTAATATGCGTCGTGAAGTCCCTGTACCTACCATCAAGAGGTAGGCTGTCCCAAAAATCTTGCAAGCATTTCTGTCCCTTAGGAGGCAAGTTGAGGAGTTCCTGGTTCTTCCTGGGAGACACAAGACCACTGTTGGACTCCGCCGGAGTGTAATAAGAAACTGAAGGTTCCTTCTCCTCCATCCTCTGAAAAGAAAAATGCACATATCTTCAGCGAGATGACGAGAGGTCAGTCACACCAACAACTTGTACTCCGCCGTAAATAAAAAGCGTATTGTCACCTGCGATTTAACTGACAACGATATCTCCATTTCTGCCTGAAATCAAATCAAATTTATTACGTTAATTTTCTGACGATGTTTCTTGGTTTTAAGTTATTTTTTTGTGGTTGGATTAGGTTAGATTAGTTTAGGTCGGGTTAGGTGAGGTTCAATTGGGCCAAGTTACATAAACCTACAAAACTTAGGGTTAACTACAAATCAGCAAAATAATAAAAGCACTCGCGATACTTCTGGCAAGGCAGTGGCTGGGCGCCACCAGGAAACGTACAGATCTGCACTGGTGGTACAGATCTGCACTGGTGGTACAGATCTGCACTGGTGGTACAGATCTGCACTGGTGGTACAGATCTGCACTGGTGGTACAGATCTGCACTGGTGGTACAGATCTGCACTGGTGGTACAGATCTTCACTGGTGGTACAGATCTGCACTGGTGGTGCAGATGCACTAAGTCGAGTCTTCCTCTCCGGCGAAAAGACAAATGCTTAATCTCTTCAGGCAACTTGTAAATAACCAGCTATGAGCTGCCAGATGCTACCCTCCCATGTGTGAAAATTTGTCAGTGACTTTTATCTGTGCATTCATATACGTAAATGACGGTTTTAGTGCCTCCCCATGAACATCACATTAATCTGCTCATTAACATCGAGTTTATCACCTCCGTGCAGCATGGAAGGATATTTTTAGCGTGGTGAACTGGTAAGCCAGATGAAGGTCTCTATCCAGTTATCGAGAGCTCCACTTTGCGAGTCATCTTATAGTTAAGACTCGCTTAGTAATTTTCACATTTCTCCTGACAAATAATAATGATTATTAAATGGAAGGATCGCTTGTGTTTAAACCTTTACAAAGAGCTTAAGATTAGTTGCTAGCAGCCACCCACCTCAACACTCACACGATCAAACCTTCACAGGTTGATCGAATTCCTCTGATTTCCTCTCTTAACTTCTCTCTCAACAGCTCCGTCCTCTCTCTCTCTCTCTCTCTCTCTCTCTCTCTCCTTACACAGTGGTCTTACAATGGTAGGTTAAGTACACTACGTTGTTTTACAAGGTAATAGCTGTTACTTACCTTCCCTAACACAGAGTGGCTATACGTATATGTAGCCTTGAAGCAGTCTCCACATTACATAGTAAAAAATAATACAATTTCTTTCATCAGTGAAATATACTTTTCAACACTATAAGTGTAATAACCCACAAGACCAAGAGGCGTATTTAATTGCAAGTATTTTGTTAATAAATCTATTCCGACACGAGGCAATTTCAATTTTTCTTCCAGCCAGAATTTATCCCAACTATATACTGCATGTAAACGTTGAAATGCTTATACTGATAAAACATACAAATGAGGTAATAACTAGCTATGGGGCAAAGATTTTATTTGGTCCATAGACTCTAGTCATTCTAGTTCATGATAGAGGTACAGCCGGAGTGTGGTTACTGTCTGATGCTGCTTGTGGTACAGAAGCTGTCTTCTCCCCCTACCTCGAAGTGGAGCCAAATGTAGTACGTTGATAACATTGGCCTTATGCATATAATAACGGCCATCCACATCTCGCCGATGTTGGAGGCTCTACTCAGATGACAGATATGCCTGAGTGCTGTTAACTTCTTGGCTGCCGTGCCTGCAAGATTTACCCCGTGATTGTTCCAAGATATTTTGAAATAAAGTTTCACTCCTCTCTCTCCTTGTTTCTCTCTCATTTTCTCAAACCTTCAGAAAAAACATTGAATTCCCTGCTAGTACCCCTCTCATCTCTCCTCTCTCCAATACCTTAACAATTCTCATGAATTTCCTTGAATTCCCTCATTTTTTGACTTCAGTCTCATCTCCACTCCAGCCACTCCTCTCTCTCTCTCTCTCTCTCTCTCTCTCTCTCTCTCTCTCTCTCTCTCTCTCTCTCTATCTCTCTCATTCGCTCACACTGGAAAATGCACTTGGATTCGTCATTAGCATGATGAAGGTCTCTCATTAACCTTATTAAATCCTCAGGTGTATATGGTGGAGAAAAGGGGAATAAATCGCCCAGCTCGGGTATTAGTGGCTACGAGGATTTCTCCAGCAAGATTAATTAATTAGGGATATCATACATAAAAATAATTTACAGAGTAATTCCTCTTTAAACAAGGATTTATTCATGTAGCGTCTCTGTTAACGGTCTGTTGCTGTTGTTACACCCAACAGCAACGGATTGTAATTTTCCGTTTAATTTATCCTTCCCCAAATGCGATTAATAATAATCATAATAATAGTAATAATAATCATAAATATTTATAATAATTATTATTATTCATTGTGAAGCTTTAGACTGGTAAGGATCACACAGCACCTGGAGAATGGTCTGAAAAGGAAAGCCAGCTCCAGTACCTTGGAGCATGAACTCTTAACCAGCAACCAGGCATTCCTTCCTCCCTACTGAAGAATCAATCGTTATCTTAAATACTACTAGAATGCATTTCTTGTTAAATCACTTAATTGCATACTATAATTATATTCCGTGGTGAGCGCTAAACCCTTATGCATCGTACAGAGCCTTTGAATTTAGATTTTCAGATTTTTATCCAGTGTAGGTATATTTTGACCCAACATATACACTGTCAGCAACACACAGCAATACACACACACACACAGCAATACACACACACACAGCAACACACAACGATAGTAGCGACCAGCGAAGAGACGGGGCCAGGAGCTGTGAATCGACCCCTGCATCCACAAACAGATGAGTACAAATAGGCGAGTACAGCTGTTTTGAACGACTGTTTACCTACAGTCTTTTAAAAGAAATAGTAAGAACTGGCCAGGTGTAGCAGTCACATGTACGTGGTGAGTTCTGGGCATTTTGAAGGACTGTAGTTTACCAGTTGGACAAAATATGTGGGAGCAAATCTGATTAAATGCCGTTTCACCGGCGCTGTATGATGTAGGAGGATTTAGCGCTCAAATAGATAATGACAATATACGAAATTATAATAAAATTAAAATTTTAATAAAATTAAAATAAAACTTAATATCGGGTGTGGGAGTGTGGCAACCCAGTCACTGGGACAAGTCACCCTGTTAGGAAAAATCATAACAGCCGAATTATATATATATATATATAAAACAAGTTACTTGGTGTTTTATTTATAAAGCGGAGTTGGGGAGATCAAGGAAGGAAGGAATTAACAACTAATTTATTCTCGAGTTTTAAAGGAGAGGGGGAAAAATTGGTTTTGACGAGATCACCGAAAGGGGAAAAAAGATTTCTCAGTTGATGCTGAGATTAGCCAAGACAAAAATAGCCAAGACAACGACACCTCTGACACTGACACTCCCACCACACCGAATCTATCAACATTATCACCTCCAGCCACTTCCTTTACCACCACCACCACCACCACCAACACTACAATCACCACGACCACCTTCACCACCACCACCGTTACCACTATCACCACAACCACCCCTATCACTATCACCACCACCACTTTCACCACAATCACCACCACCACTCCACTAACATCACTAGTACCAACTACCACCCCGTCACCCTACTAATCACCATCACCCTAACCACCACCACAACCACCCTGGCAGGCCCTGTTTAATATGCAGTCTCTTGCTCAGGCCTCTGAGAGACGAAAGTTTTAATTGGTATTTCTGATAATCACATGATACACCTCGTGGGTCGAGGCTGAAGTCTGACAAAAACACAGGCAAGGAGACACCTTTTTTCTGCTTGACGTGTTTTGACTTCCAGAGGTCATTAGAACTGAGGCAGACACATCTGTGCTGCACGTGGACGATATATATATATATATATATATATATATATATATATATATATATATATATATATATATATATATATATATATATATATATATATATATTTTAATACGTTAAATACTTTGTCTCTCTTTGCTGGTTGGATGTTCGGTTTAAAGCCAGTCATCTGCACGAGGGTCATCTAGCCTGAAGTCTACCTGTACGTCGCCACTCTAATCTAGTTTAGGGATTAAAGTAAACTCTCTTTGTATATCCGGTGAGACAGTCACAGCTTGATTCATATATCATGTACTACTGTGTTTCTTATATGTGTGCCACACGTGTATTGATGCGACAGAAGCTGCTAGTACATTGTGCACCCCATATCCATCCTGTTTCAGGTAGCACAAGAGCATATGAATATCAGTGGTATTCAATACCTACAAGATGATCAGTTAGACAAAAGTGGAACATCTTTAAAGATTCCCAGATGTTGACATGTGTCTAAGTCTTCAGCATATGGATACACGAAAGACCTAAGAACTATTCCACAAAAGCGCTACCAGGAGACCATCTTGATATATATTTAAAATTTGTGTTTCACCTGTTGCTTAAAAGGTCTGTTCTATTATTATCATTCATAAAATACTTTAACATATAACATAGGCTATTTTACTGACGCAACAATGGACACAGGCTGAATCTGTTTAGACTTAAAAAGGATATAGGAAAGCTAGCCTACCGTACCGTAGCTCAACCTAACCAGAATCTACCTTTTTATAAAATAAGCATATAAAAAAACAATACCTTTTATTATTTGAAATCAGGAAAAAATGATGGTTTTATGAGAACAGCGTGCGAGGATACACCATCACCACCACCACCAACTCCAACACTACCCACGCCAACACCACCTCCAACACCACTACTAAGGTTCTAGCTACAAAGTTTTTCTATTTAGTCTCGCAAAAAATTACTTCTGGCCGAGAAATGACCAAAAGATAATTGGTTAACTGAAAGTAAGTCCGAGTCCTCAGTAAATGTTATCTTAGACCTCCCCGTCCCTCAGGAATTCACTTAATTTAAGTTAGATTACTTCAGTTATGAACAGTGTGGGAAAGTTCTTTAGCGACAGAATTGTTGATAGTAAGAACGCTGATGGGCGAATTTACTGCACATGGGCCAGCACGTCTATTGCAAGGCATCTCAACTCTTTTGCACTGTTGCGGGTAAGCCTATTTTAGTGTTTCTTTGCGTGAGTGTGCACCTAATATGTTTGCGTATATAAGGCCTTCCTCCCAACTAATTTAATATCACTTGTGGCGCGCTAGGTATTGGTGAGGACACATGCAGTATAAAGCGATTCTTTGTTAACAACTTTCCTCCCATACAGTGGTCATTATAAAGTTACACATAAATTATATATATATATATATATATATATATATATATATATATATATATATATATATATATATAACATAAGGGTTGACGGGGCTCAAACCGCGGTCTGCTCTATTCATTGATAGTTGTTTATTTAATGTAAATTTGCAGACCGAGGTTCGCGCGCCCCTTACACTCTTCTGTTTATTCATCGACAGATATATATTATAACATATTTTGAATCCGTATATATATAATATATATATATGCATTCATATTCTCACGCAGTATGAATCTTTATACCACATATATGCTGATGCAATACACAATGCTAGTAGTCGTTCAGGTATTTACATATATACCTACCTGTTTGGACTCAGAATGAATGAACACTTGCAATGTTCGTGTTATATTCACTTTGCGTTACACTATATCAAGGGGAGGGATATTTCTGCTGCTGCATATGTTAATACATGGAGAGAAATATGCGGAAATTAAAATAAAGTGGAATATGTTTAATATTCAGGATCAAAAACAAAAAAAGATTAAAGTTGCTCTTGGGAAGTTCTTATTAAGATGTTTCGCTCTGAGAATAACTCGTGAAATTCTAATGACTCGATCGTGTATAACTACAGAACGGAGGGTTCAAACCCGTTTCAAGCCTACTGTGTAGGACAAACGTTTGGGAATAAAGATACCCAACTGTTGCACCTGATATCTACTTGTGGGTACTTTGTACCATTATTATTTTCACATTTTTATTGCCAATTTTATTTTGGGACTTTAGGGACTAAAATTCTCTTCCTCTCCCCTGAGTGCCGCCCCTATCTTCCATGTTTTATTTTTTTCTTGTTTACAAAGTGCTACAACAGTTTGGTTATTCGAAGCCTTAGATATATTCCGTTTTTAGCATTATCAAGTTTTCGCTATCATTATTAACTTGTTATTGTCGTCACCAAGTCACTTTCATATTGCATAAATGAAGATCGCAAGGCAAATAAAACTATTCAAAATAAATTTTGCCCTCCCGCTTCATATGCGCAATTCTAAAATTGTCAGCAAATTCAGACGAAAGGGGAAATATCCCCACCCTTAATGCCGAAACAAAATTTGAGTTTTTAGTCAGGCAAGCCTCACGTGCCCCCATCACCAGACCTGCTTACCACATCACCAGCCCTACCTACCACATCACCAGCCCTACCTACCACATCACCAGCCCTACCTACCCATATCACAAGCCCTACCTACCACATCATCAGCCCTACCTACCACATCACCAGCCCTACCTACCACAACACCAGCCCCACCTACCCCCATCACCAGCTCTACCTACCACATCACCAGCCCTACCTACCACAACACCAGCCCCACCTACCCCCATCACCAGCTCTACCTACCACATCCTCAGCCCTACTTACCACATCATCAGCCCTACTTACCACATCAACAGCCCTACCTACTACATCAGCCCTACCTACCCCATCACACGCCCTACCTGCCATATCACCAGCCCTACCTACCACATCACCAGCCCTACCTACTACATCACCAGCCCTACCTACCACATCACCAGCCCTACCTACTACATCAGCCCTACAAACCACATCAACAGCCCTATCTACCACATTAACAGCCCTACCTACATCAACCCTACCTACCACATCACCAGCCCTTCCTACAACATCAACAGCCCTACCTACTACATCAACAGCCCTACCTACTACATCACCAGCCCTACCTACCACTTCACCAACTCGACCTACTCCATTACTAGCCCTACCTACCACATCATCAGATCTACCTACCACATCACCAGCTCTACCACCTACACATCACAAGCACTACCTACCACATCACTAGCCCTACCTAACACATCACCAGCCCTACCTACCACATCACCAGCTCTACCTACCACATCATCAGCTCTACCTACCACATCATCATCTCTACCTACCACATGATCAGCTCTACCTACCACATGACCAGCCCTACCAACTACATCAGCCCCACCTACCACATCACGAGCCTTACTTCCTCCATCACCGGCCCTGTCTACCACATCACCATCCCTACCTAAAACATCACCAGCCCTACCTACCTACCACATCACCAGCTCTACCTACCTACCACATCACAAGCACTACCTACCACATGATCAGCTCTACCTACCACATCACCAGTCCTACCTACCACATGATCAGCTCTACCTACCACATCACAAACCCTACCTGCCACATGACCAGCCCTACCTACTACAACAGTTTGGTTATTCGAAGCCTTAGATATATTCCGTTTTTAGCATTATCAAGTTTTCGCTATCATTATTAACTTGTTATTGTCGTCACCAAGTCACTTTCATATTGCATAAATGAAGATCGCAAGGCAAATAAAACTATTCAAAATAAATTTTGCCCTCCCGCTTCATATGCGCAATTCTAAAATTGTCAGCAAATTCAGACGAAAGGGGAAATATCCCCACCCTTAATGCCGAAACAAAATTTGAGTTTTTAGTCAGGCAAGCCTCACGTGCCCCCATCACCAGACCTGCTTACCACATCACCAGCCCTACCTACCACATCACCAGCCCTACCTACCACATCACCAGCCCTACCTACCCATATCACAAGCCCTACCTACCACATCATCAGCCCTACCTACCACATCACCAGCCCTACCTACCACAACACCAGCCCCACCTACCCCCATCACCAGCTCTACCTACCACATCACCAGCCCTACCTACCACAACACCAGCCCCACCTACCCCATCACCAGCTCTACCTACCACATCCTCAGCCCTACTTACCACATCATCAGCCCTACTTACCACATCAACAGCCCTACCTACTACATCAGCCCTACCTACCCCATCACACGCCCTACCTGCCATATCACCAGCCCTACCTACCACATCACCAGCCCTACCTACTACATCACCAGCCCTACCTACCACATCACCAGCCCTACCTACTACATCACCAGCCCTACAAACCACATCAACAGCCCTATCTACCACATTAACAGCCCTACCTACATCAACCCTACCTACCACATCACCAGCCCTTCCTACAACATCAACAGCCCTACCTACTACATCAACAGCCCTACCTACTACATCACCAGCCCTACCTACCACTTCACCAACTCGACCTACTCCATTACTAGCCCTACCTACCACATCATCAGATCTACCTACCACATCACCAGCTCTACCTACCTACCACATCACAAGCACTACCTACCACATCACTAGCCCTACCTAACACATCACCAGCCCTACCTACCACATCACCAGCTCTACCTACCACATCATCAGCTCTACCTACCACATCATCATCTCTACCTACCACATGATCAGCTCTACCTACCACATGACCAGCCCTACCAACTACATCAGCCCCACCTACCACATCACGAGCCTTACTTCCTCCATCACCGGCCCTGTCTACCACATCACCATCCCTACCTAAAACATCACCAGCCCTACCTACCTACCACATCACCAGCTCTACCTACCTACCACATCACAAGCACTACCTACCACATGATCAGCTCTACCTACCACATCACCAGTCCTACCTACCACATGATCAGCTCTACCTACCACATCACAAACCCTACCTGCCACATGACCAGCCCTACCTACTACATCAGCCCCACCTACCACATCACCAGCTCTACCTACCACATCATCAGATCTACCTACCACATGATCAGCTCTACCTACCACATCACCAGCTCTACCTACCACATCATCAGAATCTACCTACCACATCATCAGAATCTACCTACCACATCACAAACCCTACCTACCACATCACAAACCCTACCTGCCACATGACCAGCCCTACCTAAAACATCACCTGCCCTACCTCCTCCATCACCAGCCCTACCTACCACATCACCAGCTCTACCTACCTACCACATCACAAGCACTACCTACCACATGACCAGCCCTACCTGCCACATGACCAGCCCTACCTACCACATCACCAGCCCTACCTCCTCCATCACCGGCCCTGTCTACCACATCATCATCCCTACCTGCCACATGACCAGCCCTACCTAAAACATCACCTGCCCTACCTACCACATGACCAGCCCTACCTCCTCCATCACCTGCCCTACCTGCCACATGACCAGCCCTACCTCCTCCATCACCTGCCCTATCTCCTCCATCACCTGCCCTACCTAAAACATCACCTGCCCTACCTCCTCCATCACCGGCCCTGTCTACCACATCATCATCCCTACCTAAAACATCACCTGCCCTACCTACCACATCACCTGCCCTACCTACCACATAAGCTCTACCTATCTTATCGCCCCTCCTCACACCTGTCAACATCATAAAAGAACCAATGTGTAACTCCCGAAAATTATATACACAGAGTGTATATTTATTCCGCAATCTCAGAGCTCACTAATTACAGCCTAATGACGAATTATGCAATTAAGTATCCCCATAAATCAATGCATATTTTATGGTGCTTGACAACAGTGTACACTAGGCATACACCATGCACACGGGAGTCCATCTGAGTTTGTACACATCACACTGCATAGATCTAAAAGAAAGTGTATATCGCATATGATAGTCAAATATTTACACATGATCGGTGAATGTGTACATACACACACGTTATATTATATATTATATATATATATATATATATATATATATATATATATATATATATATATATATATATATATAATGTCGTGCCGATTAGGTAAAACTGGTCAATTAGCAAGAACTCCTTTAAAATTACGTCCTTTCTAAAATTTTCTCTTATACGTTTAAAGATATATTTTTTCATTTATGTTAATGTAAGAATTTATAATTGTGTACCAAAAGAAACTTTGAAAACCTACCTAACCTTATTACAAAAGCGCAATTTAATTTAGCCTAACCAACTAAATATATTTTAGATACGTTAACATTAATTTTATAATAAACAAACACAATGAAATATATTTTTTCGTTATGTTCAGAATGATTTTGGCGAAATTATTGCATACACAAATTTTCACTTGTCTTATATGGCAAGGTGAGCGTTGCTATTTAAGCCAAAATCGCAAGTTTTACCTAATCGGCACGACATATATATATATATATATATATATATATATATATATATATATATATATATATATCAATTACAACACTGCGACTAGCCGAGGACTGGAATCCGTATCGTTTTAGCCCGTGTCATGGTGAACAAAAATTCACGACGCTCTAACACAGGGGACCACAAGTCCAACAAAGATCACGCACCCAGCAGAGCTAGGTGTTTTACTGTGATCCGAAAACATTCGATGTTGTGGGTGCCTCAGAGCTAATTTCATTCTACTCCCTGTTTGGTGTACTAGCCTCCACAAGCAGTATATTATTGTAACCACGAACGAGTGGTATTTAATCAATAACAACACTGCAACTAGCCGAGGACTCACCACGAGGCGGGCTTAAACAACACGGGTTCGAATCCTCGGCTAGTCGCAGTGTTATTGATTAAATACCACTCGTTCATGGTTACAATAATATATATCCTGCTTGTGAAGGCTAGTACACCAAACGGGGAGTAGAATGAAATTAGCTCTAAGGCACCCACATCATCGTATGTCTTCGGATCACGGTAAAACACCTAGTTATGCTGGGTGCGTGATCTTTGTAGGATTGGGTGGGCCTGTGGGTTAGAGCGTCGTGAATTTTCGTTCACCATGAGGCGGGCTATAACGACACTGTTTCGAATCTTCGGCTAGTCGCAGTTTTGTTATTGATTAAATACCCCTCGTTCATGGTTACATTAATATATATATATATATATATATATATATATATATATATATATATATATATATATGTCGTGATGTATAGGTAAAACTTGCGATTGTGACTTAAATAGCAACGCTTTTTTGCCGTATAAGGCAAGGAAAAATTTGTGTATGCAATAATTATGCAAAAGTCATTCTGAACCTAACGAAAAATATAATTCATTGTGTTTGTTTATTATTAAATTATTGTAAACTTGTCTAAAATATATTTGGTTGTATTAGGCTAGAATAAATTGCTCTTGTTATAATAAGGTTAGGTAAGTTTTCTAAAAAAAAATTGGTACAAAATTATTAATTTTTACATTAACATAAATGAAAAAAATATATCTTTAAAAAAATAAGATTTTAGATAGGACATAATTATAAATGAGTTCTCGCTAATTGACCAGTTTTAAATATTCGGCACGATATATATATATATATATATATATATATATATATATATATATATATATATATATATATATATATATATATATATATATATATATATATATGCAATATAAAGACAGGGGGGAGTTGTGTGTGTGTGTACTCACCTATTTGTGGTTGCAGGGGTCAAGACTCAGCTCCTGGCCCCGCTGTGTATGTGTGTGTGTGCGCGTGTGTGTGTGTCTGTGTAACACATGCTCACTTCAAGATATTTATTGAAGGCTGACGACTCCTCTGGTAGCAAAACGCCTCCTCAATAAATGCCTTGAATTGTACATATGTGTTTTTATCTACATATTTTTTGATATCGCCATTCCTCTACAGTCACACTAAGTAGTGTATGTACACTTACAAGTGAATATACACTTTGTAATTTAATACACTTATTACAAAGTGGGAAAGATCAAACCAAAGAGGCTTGAAACTCTAAACCAATTGACCTGTTCATCTAAGATGATTGTAAAACCAGGGGAAGACACGTTCAAGACGTACACGATACTCAAAAACCTGTTAGGAAGGACATGGACAAATTGCTTGAAAGCTGAATTGGGACAAGAAGTGTGGAGAAAAACTGAAGAAATGAGTAACAGGTATGTTAGGATACATGTATGTCCCGTGTCAGAGATAATCCATAGCAAACACAATGGAGAAAACACACACACACACACACACACACACACACACACACACACACATTAACCCCCCCACACGCACAATTCTTTACGTATGTCTGTGACACAATAACACCAACGGAGCAATGAAAGAGGGAATTGGGCACTTACAGAAAAAAAAATTCTCTCTCTCTCTCTGTCTCTCTCTCTCTCTCTCTTGCCTCTCTTTCTCGTCGTTACTCCTTTGTCGATTCTCTGTTTCCTCGACTGTTTCCTCATTCACTCTATTCTCTGTTTCCAATTCTCTCTCATTCTCTTCTGTGGCATCTGAGTTTCTTAATACCAAGACATTGAAGGCCAAGGCTTTTTGAGACAAAGTTTCGCTCAAACATTTGCTCTTAGAAAGCAACTGAAAAAAACCTGATCATTGGGAGAGAAGCTGTCTAATACATTCTTGTTCTGGTACAAGTGCCTTTGTGAAGGGAAAGACAATTTGCAGGACAAGCTTTTATTGGAGCAACGTTTCTCTCAAGAGCGAAAAGTTCTCCCAATGAAAGTAATCTTCTGCAAAGTGCTTGTGCTTTTTCTTTTATTGTTTTACTATTTTCAACAGTCTCAGTTAAAGCGTCTTTCTTTTCTTATCAGTTTGATGACATTTTGTCTTCTATCCATCTCATTCTCGTAATTATTTTGTTTTATCATCTCATGTGTATTCTCTACTACTTCTTGTCTCTCTCACCTCTACTCTCTTTCTCTCTCATTCCAGTTTTATTTTTCTGTACATTTACAGTCTCTGTCTCATGACTTGCCTCTCTCTCTCTCTTATCTTTATTCTATTTTTTTGTCCATTGTAAATTGTTACTCATGAATCTCTGTTTAAAATATTCTGATGTTCTTTTTCCGCGTTTATGTCTTCTTCATTGCTGTCTATGTCATTTTCTCTCTCTCTCAATTTCTGAATTCCAAAAAGACCACCTGCGGAAATAAATACCTTCCCCGGGCTATATATATATATTTTTGGAATTATTTTGTTTGGGACGATGTGAGAGATAAATTCAATCCAAAAAGCTTAATAGGTTCCTACATTTTCCCTTATTTTTCAATTTTTTAATTTTATTTTAGTGAATTGGATATAGCAGCACTAGTGCAGGTGAGCATATAGCTACAGATTATGTATATATATATATATATATATATATATATATATATATATAATATATATATATATATATATATATATATATATATATATATATATAATGTCGTGCCGATTAGGTAAAACTGGTCAATTAATAAGAACTCATTTAAAATTAAGTCCTTTCTAAAATTTTCTCTTATACGTTTAAAGATATATTTTTTCATTTATGTTAATGTAAGAATTTATAATTTTGTACCAAGAGAAACTTTGAAAACCTACCTAACCTTATTACAACAAACGCAATTTAATTTAGCCTAACCAAGTAAATATATTTTAGATACGTTAACATTAATTTAATAATTAACAAACACAATGAAATATATTTTTCGTTAGTTCAGAATGATTTTGGCGAAATATTGCATACAAATTTTCACTTGTCTTATATGGCAGGTGAGCGTTGCTATTTAGCCAAATCGCAGTTTACCTAATCGGCACGACTATACATACATATACATATATATGTCGTGCCGATTAGGTAAAACTTGCGATTTTGGCTAAATAGCAACGCTCACTGCCATATAAGACAAATGAAAATTTGTGTATGCAATAATTTCGCCAAAATCATTCTGAACATAACGAAAAATATATTTCATTGTGTTTGTTTATTATTAAATTAATGTTAACGTATCTATAATATATTTAGTTGGGTTAGGCTAAATTAAATTGCCCTTGTTGTAATAAGGTTAGGTAGGTTTTCAAAGTTTCTCTTGGTTCAAAATTATAATTCTTACATTAACATAAATGAAAAAATATATCTTTAAACGTATAAGAAAAATTTTAGAAAGGACTTAATTTAGATGAGTTCTTGCTAATTGACCAGTTTTACCTAATCTTTATATATATATATATTATATATATATATATATATATATATATATATATATATATATATATATATATATATATATATATATATATATATATATATATATATATATATATATATGTATATATATGTATATATAGTATATATATATATATAGTATATATATATATATATATAGTTTATATATATAGTATATATATATATAATATATATATATATATATATATATATATATATATATATATATATATATAGGATGGGGTCCACCTCTGGTGTAAATTGTGGGACCCATAGCCTCGGAGAAGTGGATAAAAGGCTTCAAGGAAGAATATTTAGATTTCTTTCTGAAGCCATTTGAATATTCCACTTCCCTACCACCCCATCTTTATATATATATATATATATATATATATATATATATATATATATATATATATATATATATATATATATATATATTCGTGGCGAATAGGTAAAACTGGTCAATTAGCAAGAACTCATTTAAAATTAAGTCCTTTCTAAAATTTGATCTTATACGTTTAAAGATATATTTTTCTCATTGATGTTAATGTATCTATATATATGTCGTGCCAAATAGGTAAAACTTGCGATTTTGGTTTAAACAGCAACGCTCTTCTTGCCGAATAAGGCAAACGAAAATTTGTGTATGCAATAATTTCGTAAAAATCATTCTGAACCTTGCGAAAAATATAAATTTCATTGTGTTTGTTTATTATTAAATTATTGTAAACTTATCTAAAATATATGTAACTGTATTAGACTAAATTAAATTGCGCTTGTTATAATAAGGTTAAGTAAGTTTTCTAAGGTTGTTTTGGTACAAAATTATTATTTTTTACATTAACATAAATGAAGAAAATATATCTATAAACGTATAAGAGAAAACTTTAGAAAGGACTTAATTTTAAATGAGTTCTTGCTAATTGACCAATTTTCGCTATATGGCACGACATTATTATATATATATATATATATATATATATATATATATATATATATATATATATATATATATATATATATATATATATATATATATATACATGTATATATATATAATATATAATAAGACCTTATGCGGATCTAGCAATAAAAGTCGCGATTTTATGTGCATTTTTGTCTATATCTTATCTATATTTAAATTATTTAGACACTCAGTTTAAGCGGGTCAGGTCCACAACACTCTGGAGTCAAGAGCCATCATCTTTGTTATAAGGGGCAATGACCATGACGTTGGTAAATCGTACCTTACCATCAGGCACAGATATGCGACCTTATCATGATATAATCTTATCCATAATGACAAACTTTGTCCTTCCCAGAAGGTTCATCCTTTGAACCTCTGCTAATTCTCATGAACATAAATATTCTTTGAGTTGCCAATAATTATTTCATTCTATTTTATATTTATAAAACTCTCAAAAAATTGTCGAATACTGATATTTAATTAAAAAAGAATTTACATCGTAACAAATTTGAAAATAAATTCCAAGTAAAAAGCAAACAAGAAGGCAAATTTTGGGCCTACACAAAGATTTTTTTTTCTTTAATTTAGACTTTGTACTTTGCTTTTCACTGTTTCTGCTCCCCCTTGCGGGTCCCAGTTTTTCCAGTCAGTTTCTATGTGACTGACATCCACTGTAATTAGTAACTTTACCTTCGTCCTGCTGTGTCTTTCTGAGCGTGTGTACTCAAAGAGTTGTATGCATTGAGTTTGTACTCGCCGAGTTGTGTTTGCAAGGGGGTCGAGTCTCAGCTCTTTGTATATTATACAAATTTGCTTAACAATTATCTTAAGCAAAGCCTAGACGTGATGAGGTTTTGATGAGGTTTAAACTAAACATTATTTAAAAAAAATTATACAAATGAAAACTGGTGATCTTGAGTCTCCTCATTACATCTTGTATATTAACTTTCACCTTAATAATGTAGGATGTACGTAAAGTGGTGCTTATTACAGGGTAATAGTTTGCCTCATAAAGATATCATTGTGCCACGAATATCTAGCCACTTACGAGAGCTAAGATCTGGACATAAATATCCCTTATTGCAATAGTAAGCCAACGACGGGGCGTATCTCGGATTATACGCCCGTTGGAGGTAAAATGCATTGCCCTAGGGATCTGTTGTATAAACCAGGATCCTTTCTTATTAGTTAATATATTATACCACCCCCCCAAAAAAAAAAAAAAAAAAAAAAGAAGCTTGCTGCGCGTGGCAGGAGAAACGTCAATAAAGATGCCCAGGTATTGCACATGTTTCTTACTCATCTTCTCGTCGATAATACAATACATTAATATAAACTTTGTACTTAATAGAGAAATAACCTGTTTTGTGACACAAAATACTATTTAGTAAGTGGCTTGACCCAAGAAATTGGAGCCACCATTCCCTTCCTTGGATCAATCCTCATTACCTTCCCTTTCGCTGGACGTTGCGTGACCCTTCCGGGTTTAGCACTTCACTCCGGAATATAATCTTACCTGTTGCAGACTCAATCTAGTTTCATCTAACCAGTCAGTGTGTGGCTGGGTCACTGTATCACTGCCACGGTTGTGGACAAAACCAGAAATTGTCAGAATCAGTTATCTTTATGAATTGACCAATACAGTCTTTGGTGTCAACACAGACGATGACAGTTTATAATCACAGATGGTTTCATATCTTTAATTGAAAGTGTAGCAGTTGAGTGCCTGCCTTTTTTTTTCCTTCTGTTGATTTAAATATATTTTAAGTACCAGGGTTAATACCAAGGGAACGCTGTCGTTGATGATTGCTTAGTGTTTCGGTTTTAAAAAACCGATCACCTGCAGTAAAGTCTGCAGTCCACCTCTACGCCGCCAGTCAAGAAAACTTTAATTCCTAAAATAAGGGTTAATGTAATATTTCAGTGCCTGAGAGATATAAATCTCTGTTGTAGGTGCTTCGACTTTAAGGGGTTATTAGAATCTGTCTTTGGGTAAACTAAATTCAATCAGTTAAGAATATTTTAAACCTTTAAATGAGAATCAGAGGAAACTCGGCTTATAATGACTGAAAGACACGCATCTCTCAGTGAAGATACCCCAGCTTACACCAGTCTGAGTAGATAATTTTCTATTAATGGTATGTCCGAATTTTTCAGTTCTGTTTTGGTTTTGCTGTTCGAAAGATTCGTAGATGCTGTTGGTCCAACTTATCTTAATTTCACTTACTCTCTGAATGCATCTGACAAATTACACGCTTGCAGTTGCGTCGTATTGAGATGTATGACTCGCAATGGTCAGCCATAATGTGTACCGTACCTCAGATTGAGGGACAGACTTCGCTAAACGCACCGTAATCAAGGTACCTCACGTATGTACTTCGCGGGATAGACCGTCGAGGCTCCGACACTTCCTCTAGTAATAACCTGGTATATTATACCCACCCGTTGGGATAAAAACACGTGAGCAATCACTTCGAACATTTAATGATGGAAACGTCTCGTTTCTGAGACCTTGATCACTCAAAATAGTGTTTGCTCACGTGACCTTATCCACAACTACCTCACCCTGGCAATAAGCGTTCTGCAAGACTGCTTCTTCTAGAGTGCCACTGAACACTCCGAGAGCCGTCTCTCGACTCTAAGAGAGCGGCCGTGCGCCCTCCACTACACGCCACAACCCACTAGGACTCGCGCCTCTCAACCCACTACCTCCCACTGCCCAACACGCCCTCACTCCTACACTCCACGCAGGTGCAGTGTACCGACAACGGACTTGTCTTCACATGACTGACGGTGGATAAAATTTATAATTATAAATTACGTCAAATGTATTTAGGTTACTATATTATTGTTATAATAATAATAATAATAATAATAATAATAAAATAATAATAATAATAATAATAATAATAATAATAATAATATATATTATTATTATTATTATTATTATTATTATTATTATTATTATTATTTTATTATTATTATTATTATTATTATTATTATTATTATTATTATTATTATTATTATTATTATTATTATTATTATTATTATTATCGTTCAATATCATATATGATAAAATATGCTTAATTAAAATATTTGTGGTAAACCTTTTTCAAATTTCACTAAAAATATAGAAAATATTTTTTTTTACGTCCATAATTTACTTTTAATTTTATAGTTTATACCTTTCATTTCTTTACTCCTTTATTTTCCTTTCATTTATTTTTCACACAGCTCAATTTACAAGCTACGAGATGTTTTCCTTTTTCGTTTCATTTCAGAGAGGTTCATTTCAGAGAGGTTCATTTCAGAGAGGTTCATTTCAGAGAGGTTCATTTCAGAGAGGTTCATTTCAGAGAGGTTCATTTCAGGGAGGTTCATTGATGCTGTTGAGGAGCTCTTGATCTAAGGAATTGGACCTGTGCTCCAGTTTCTTGAATTGAGCATGAATGCCTTAAATTGAACCCAGGCACTGTATGACACCTACGGATTTAGCACTCACCCGTGAATTTAAAAAATGAAAAGGAGTGACACCCTACCTAGGCTGCGACCCGGTCCAGTCGACTAACACCTGTTTAGTACTAGGTGAACAAGGGCAGCAGGTGTTAGATTTGCCCACATATCAGGCCATGTTTTAGACAATGAAGATCTCAGTGTTATAATGAAAGAAAGAAAAATAATTCTGTGTAAACTTGACGAAAGAGGAAAAACGTGTCGTCTCGGGAAATATTGTGACTGACGTTTTAAGGGAGAAAAAAAACTTGCAGACTTGGTGATGGACTTGTGGAAAAATGTTTTTTTGTTGACGTCTCTCTTTGACAGTCTGTCTCTGTCTCTGTATCTCTGTCTCTGTCTCTCTGTCTCTGTCTCTGTCTGTCTGTCTGTCTGTCTCTCTCGCTCTCATTAACTATAATTAAATTATAATGATCGTTCATAATGCGCCATACCCTGAAATTCCCTCGGACACCCCTTGAAATGGGATGAAGATAGATTGATCATTACGGATGATAATTCGCAGAAACGGCCGTGTCTGGAGTCAGCAGTGATTGCCACTTCGAATACAGTCGTCTAGAACACAGGCAGCTTCAGCATGTCCAGGATCTTGGCTAAATTCATACTACCCTTCCATTATACAGTAGCCCTTTGTCCTTAGGTAATTCTTCATAACTCTTTCCATGTATGATGACCCGCACCACTACTTTCATCTTCCTGCTCCAGCCTGATATATATATATATATATATATATATATATATATATATACTCTGTTTTTCTCCCTCTTTGCACAGAACTGATGAAACTCCCACTGATCGAAAAGTTTGCCTCATAAAAATGTCTTTGTGCTATGAATATCTACCCACTTTTGAGGGCTAAGATCTGGACATAAATATTCCTTATTACAATAGTAAGACAATGACGAGGCGTATCACGGTAGATATGTTCCTCGAGGCAAAATGGAACCAGTTGTATAAACCAGGATCCTTTCTGATTAATTAGTAGAGGAAAAGGAGCAAAAAAAAAAAAATAATTTTCGAAGGAACCTAGAATGAACGAGACAGAGGGAACTTGGAACCGGGATTTAGGCCAAACAGACCTTTAAGAGACCTAAGTGCCAAAGAGAGCTTGGTGGAGAGCGGTAGTGGGCAGGCGAGTGTAGCCAACTGCTGGAGATTTTAATCCCGTGAAAACCAAGTAGAAGATTGTTTTCGTTTCACCTCCTCTCTCTCATCATATTTATTCTCTGCGTAACTTTTATATCTTTCACTGACCTATTAATCATGCGTATCAATTATAATTTAAGCGTTTTTTCCTATATGTTTATTGTCAATTACGACTTTACTCCGTTACGGGTACACTCATAGAAATACGTAGTAAAGTGTCGAGGTGACTGCATATCTAATTTACCCTAATTCCTCCACCTTGATATTCACTTTATTATAACATAAGTGCGAATACAATAAGTGGTGGCTGAATATGAAATTGGTGGGAGGTAGGTAATTCATTGCACCGATATCCATTCAGTGACAACCATTATGTTGATAGACGGGAATTAAAAGGCTCATTACCCTCCATTTGCGAACGACATCAGTTCATAAATACGATATCAGTTGACTCTGACTCTCCGCAGTCAACGGAATTGCTTTTACCTCATTAATATTATTATTATTATTATTATTATTTTTATTAATAAAATTATCATTAGTTTTATTATTATTAGTCTTATTATTATTTTCAGTATTTTTATTTGTTTTTATTATTGTTTTTATTATTGTTGTTTTTATTGCTGACGCTATTTTTAAGTCGCTGGACCATAACTGAGAGGAAGTAATTAAAAAACACTTTAAGCAGGGAAGACGTTTATATTAGGACGTTTCACCCTCGGTTGGACTTTATCGAGTGTCTGTTAAAGCCCCACTGTTGGTGAAATGCAGCAAATTTAAGATTTTCTTCCCTGTTTAATCGCCTGACAGCCTTTGGCAAAGATGCGTTCATTTCTAAGACACCATTTACTTAAGACAACACCTGGGGTTTCTTCCACTGTCTTTAGTACAGTACTGTAGTTGCCTTTGTACTGGACTGATGAAGCCACAAGTATTGCTCATGTGTCTAGTTTATCAACTTGTCGGTTCTTTGAACCATTTATAAAAAAAAAAAACAGCCTGTTGCACAGGAGAAGAGTTTCGTGGGAAAATATACCCAGGTGTTGTTCATATATCTTCATAATCTTGTCGGTATTGTGTTCCATTAATATAAATATTCCATATACTCAATAGAGAAGCAATCACCGTTAGTGCTTCTCTCAGATTAAAGTGTCTCCCATCTGAATGAAGCTTTTCATTAATTCATCTGGTTTAGAGATGGGGCTATAAATATCGACGAGCAATTATCCTTTCATGGAGATATAATCCTTTTGTGGAATTGTCATACCGTGAGGAGGTTTATATTAAGCTATGATGCTCTCTGGCAGATTATCTTGAGACTGTTTACGCTTTGTGTTGCAGGTAGTTCTGAAGAATATAAGATGAAATAATTATTGAAAATGCTTCTAGCTCGAGTGCATATACATACAGACATGCAAACACACACACACACACTCACATACACACACACACACACGCACGCACATGCACACGCACACACATGCACACATACACACGCCTGAGACTCATATAACCGAATAACCTCTGCAGCTAATGCTGGCCCGACAGATCTGAGAGTGGCCTTCAGGAATTTCGTCAGTCATTCTGGGTGCTTTATACAACATACATCAAGCCCAGAAATTACAGAAAACTAGTATACGTCTATTATATTAACAATAAATATGATAGAAAATTAATAGATATCTATTATATTAACCATAGAAATTACAGTAAATTAATAAATATTATATTAACTATAAAAATTATAGTAAATTAATAGATATCCATAATATTAACCATAGAAATTACAGTAAATGGCGTTATGTTCAATAGGCATAATACCTCGATATTAGTTTTCTGGAAGTTAGTTCCTTAATTACTAGTTCGATTCCGTGATTGGGCCCTTGATATTACTATTAAATCGAGAGGTTAGAGCTAAACCTGTATGGGGTCATTATAGCGCTTGAGGAATGGGAGGTAATCAGGATTTAATCCAAGGAAGAGGGAGAGGGGTGGCTCCAATTTCTTGGATCAAGAACTCATCACGAACATCAAGGCATCTTCCCTCGAAGGATCTGGGTTCTATACACCAGATTTCTTATCACTTTCAAAGTAAAGCGGTTGTCGTCGGCTTCAAGCAATTGTCGGTTTAAGGTAGTAGTCGTCGGGGTACCTGTCGTCGGTTTAAGGTACCTGTCGTCGGTTTAAGGTACCTGTCGTCGGTTTGAGGCAGTTGTCGTTAGTTCACAGCGTTGTATGACCCGGGTGAGTGTAGCGCTTAGTTTTGATAATAATAATAATAATGTTGATTCAAAGCCGTTGTCGTTGGCTTAATACGATTGTCGTCAGTTAAAGGCAGCTGTCGTCGACTTAATATGGTTGTTAAGACAGGTGTCGTGGTCGTGTTCACTAGGTAGTGTGAAACGACGTGTCTGATAAGAGATGTCCTTCACAATCCTCTGACGCCGGTAGAGTGTCCTCACAGGATTGAGTGTTGTGAGTCTCCTCTTAGTTTCACGTATGTGTTGCGTATGGTGTATTCTGTGTATTGTGTATCATGGATTCTGTGTATGCTGTGAATTTCGCACGGTGTATTTCCGTGTATTTGGGATCGTATTATACATGTACATGTGACTACGCTATTTGCCTTCTTTTTACACTCAGAAATCTCCAATAACGTTATTAAGAATTCATAATTACAAGTTGCAGAGAAACACGTGTCCATTATAATAATAATAATTATAATAGCAATAATAATAATAATAAACAATAATAATAATAGTAATAATATTACTGATTATAATAAACAGCAATAATAATAATAATAATAATAATAATAATAATAATAATAATAATAATAACTGCACTAGGAACTGCAATATCGTAAAGAGACATATCATAAAGAAGAGCTTCATCCATACTTACTTTTCTTTACTACTTCTGCCTGAGCGAAGCACACACACACACACACACACACACACACACAGCTAAGGGGCATGTCCTACGAGGAGAGGTTAAGGGAAATCGACCTGACGACACTGGAGGACAGGAGAGATAGGGGGGTCATGATAACGACATATAAAATACTGAGAGGAATCGACAAGGTGGACAGAGACAGAATGTTCCAGAGATGGGACACAGCAACAAGGGGACACAGTTGGAAGTTGAAGACTCATATGTCTCACAGGGATGATAAGAAGTATTTCTTCAGTCACAGAGTTGTCAAGAAGTGGAATAGTTTGGGAAGCGATGTAGTGGAGGCAGGATCCATACATAGCTTTAAGAAGAGGTATGATAAAGCTCATGGAGCAGGAAGAGTGACCAGCAGCGGCTAGTGAAGAGGGGGGCCAGGAGCTGTGACTCGACCCCTGTAACCACAACTACGTGAACTAGGTGAATACACACACACGCACACAGTATCACACACACCAGTACGATCAATCGTTGCGATATGTACCGTACAAATGCTCTAATCTGAGAGAGAAGAGAGCTTCAATTACTTTCTCGATAATTCTCTCTTACGATTTTAGAGAACAAAAAGAAGGAAAAGAGGAAAAGATGAGGAAGAAGATGAAAAAGAAGAAAAGTAATAGTAGTACTAGTAGTAATAAGAGGAAGAAATTAAGAAGAGAAAAAGAAGAGGAGGAGGAAGAGGAAGAGGAAGAGGAGTGGTGAAAGTCACATCGACTGGAGTTTCGATCACTGCAGGTAAATATTTTTTTTAATTATAGGATAAATTATTAATGACGAGAAACAACGAGGACAACTCTGCCCCCTGTGGCTACTGAGCTAATTATTCACTGGCAATTAAACACACACAGCGCGCAGGCACACACACACACACACACACACACACTCATATCGGGGCCAGGAGCTGAGTCTCGACCCCTGCAACCACAATTAGGTGAGTACACACACACACACACAACGACGTACAACATACTAAGAGGAATTGACAAGATGTTTAGGGACAATGTATCAGAGATTGGGCACACCAACAAGGGGGCAACAGCTGGAAGTTGAAAAATCAGATGAATCACAGGGGATGTCAGGAAGTATTTTTTCAGTCATACATAGAGTTGTCAGGAAGTGGAACAATCTGGAGAGTGATGTAGTAGAGGCAGGATCCATACATAGCTTTAAGAAGAGGTTTGATAAAGCACATGGAGCAGGGAGAGAGTGGGCCTAGTAGCAACCAGCGAAGACAAGTGGCATTAGCTATGACTCGACCCCTGCAACCACAAGTAAGTGAGTACAAATAGGCGAGTACACACACACACACACACACACACACACACACCTCGTCAGTTTGTTGTAATACAGGAGGCAGGACCAAATAATGAAGTTCGTCTCCTAAATTAAAGCAAAAAATTATTGCAAAGAAATAATTTATCTATCTGGCTATGTCGTTTCATTATGACTAAAGAAGAGAAAATACCACTGACTCCCAAGCAAATAAATTACAATGACGTTTTACTAAATAACAAACAACTACTAATACTACTACTCTACTACTGTTCAGTAATTCATAAATAATATTATTTCCAGATTAAGCCATCTCTGCTTTCATTAACATTTCTTATGGTAATGCTTTTAACAGATTTTAACAGAATGAGTACCTAAGAGAGGAAGTAATTCATTCTACTGTGAACCATTTCTGAAAGCCTGGGTGTGCGGATTATACCAGACAGAGAATTACACAGAGGAGATGAATACACTCTTTGGATTATTTCTTGAAAGACGGGTGGGAGACGTGAATTGAGAGAGAGAGAGCGATGAATATTTTTATCCATATACACTATTTTAAGGGTTAAAGAATGTTTAACCAATGGTACTTACCTACAAATACATCTAGTTATACACCTTTTTTGGGGGGAAGGGACGCCCGATATTTCATCCATTAATCATCCATTAAAGGCGCGGAATAAATAGTCAGTCAAAATCAGTATTAAACTTGATAAGGAATCGAAGACAATAGAAAACAAATTTATTTTGCTTGAAGAAGTATCGGTGGAATGGCAAGAGTTGAGAGGACATTCTGGGTCGCAGGAGGATGTTGACGAGAGAGTTGAATTGGACAAGAGTCTAATTTTCTGTTTATTCATGTGAGAGATTTTAACCATCCAACAGATTTTACAAAAGGCCAAGAAAGATGTATCAACCAGGTCCATGGATGAGAGAAATATAATTGAATCAAGCTTCATAAAAAATAGTTTTGAAATTAATATGAATGTTTAGTATTATATAAATTAGATTCATTTATATTTAATAAAATTTGTAAAGACATTAAATGTTCGACAAGTTAAAATCATAAAACTTGGGTAGAATATAAGATATGTTTGACAGGTCCTTGACCATCTCACCGGCATCATTATAAAGGGAAGGGTGAGGTGCTGTATGTTGACTGCGAGGTTTAATCTCCCCCTTGTATGCCTTTTACTGATCTTTTATTTTTACAGTTCCTTGATAATGTGATAAATCTCGAAAGCGCTTAGAAGTTCACTATTTTTCCACATGCACACACACGACACTAGGTGAGTACACACAGAGACAGACACACACACACACACACACACACACACACACACTGGAGTATGCAGCACCAGTTTGGAACCCACACCTGGTAAAGCACGTCATGAGATTAGAGAAAGTGCAAAGGTTTGCAACAAGGCTAGTTCCAGATCTAGGGGCAATGTCATACGAAAAATGGTTAAGGGAAATCGTTGCTGCCAGCAACGCTGGCAGCTAGGAAAACTTAGACATGACATCACTACCTCCAGCCTTCTTGTTGCAACATTCACCACCCATTCTTCACACCCATAGAAAAGCGTTGGTATAACTATATTCTCATACATTCCCCTCTTTTCTTTCATGGACAAAGATCTTTGTCTCCACAGACTCCTCAGTGCACCACTCACCTTTTTTTCCTCGTCAATTTTTTTATTCACCTTATCCTTCATAGACCCATCTGCTGACATGTCCACTCCCAAATATCTGGATACATTCACCTCTTCCATACTCTCTCCCTCCAATCTTATATCCAATCTTTCGTTACCTTATTTTTGTGTTATTCTCATCACCTTACTCTTTCCTATATTCACTTTTAATTTCCTTATTTTACATACCCTACCAAACTCATCCACCAACCTCTGCAACTTCTATTCAGAATCTTCCAAAAGCACAGTGTCATCAGCAAAGAGCAACTGTGACAACTCCCACTTTGTGTTAGATTCTTTATTTTTTAACCCCACACCTCTTGCCAACACCCGAGCATTCACTTCTCTTACAACTCCATCTATAAATATATTGAACAACCACGGTGACACCACACATCCTTGTCTAAGGCCTACTTTTATTGGGAAATAATCTCGCTCTCTCCTACGTACTCTAACCATATATATCTATTTATATATAATCACAAAACGCGTGATTGCAAATATGTAAAAATTCCACTGAAGATATGTGCTTACACACATATCTTTAGTAGATATGTGAGTAAGCACATGATAGATTGTTAATGAAAAAAAACTATTTTATATAATTTTCAGAAAATATCCAGTTAGGTACACCTCCATTAGCTTATGACAGAATGTAAAAAACTTGCAAAATATTAAACAATATGTAAAAAAATAATTCCATAACACTAGCATAAGTGGTAAAATACATAACTTCATCATTATCCAAAAACAAAAATGAAACACTTTCACAGCTTTCACACAAAAAACATGCAATATATTTTGCAGTTTTATGCTCAAACTGGCATTATTATGGGGAGTTTTGGCTTACAAGCGTGATGTAATAGGAACTCTGGGAACGCTGAACAAATCTGCAATATACATATATATATATACATACATATAAATTATATATATATATATATATATATATATATGATATATATATATATATATATATATATATATATATATATATATATATATATATATATATATATATATATATATATATATATATATCTGACAGAATTGAACTTGAACAATTACAATTTTGGTAGGTGGGAAAGACTACGAAACCTTCCTTGGAAATTTATTATAGAGTAAATCACCGAAACGTTGATTTACTTCTCAATAAATATCCTATGAAGACCTCTTAAGTCTTCCCAACACACCTACCAAACTTATATATATATATATATATATATATATATATATATATATGCAAAAGATCACAGTAAACAGGTGATATCAAAATATGCAAGACAACCACTATGAAAAAATAGAGGAATTCCAAGCGCTTTCGTGACTACTCACATTATCAAGGAACTATAAAAGAAAACATGACAAGAAGGCTTATAAAGGGGCAAGACTAAACCTCACAGTCACATCACACTAACAAAGACCACACCTCACAGTAGCGTAACATCGCCCGACTCTGTGAAGAGGAACATAAGAAAGGACCTGAAACTCTTCCCAAGAATTAAGATTAGTGCAATTTATCATTAAATTCTCCCCAAATTTTATTAATTATAAATGAATCCAATTTATATAAACCAAAAGAAATATTCATATTATTTTCAAAACTACTTTTAATGAAACATGATTCTATTATATTTCTCTCAACCATGGACTTGATTGATACAACTTTGTCTGTGACTCGATAAAGCCCACTGCGTGGGCGAAACGTTGTCAATAAAGGATCACATTATACTGCCTATGTGTTTATTTTTCCATTGTGTCGGTATTTTATACCATTTATTTCCTTTATAAGCCTTCTTGTCATGTTTTCTTTTATAGTTTCTTGATAATGTGAGTAGTCACGAAAGCGCTTGGAATTCTTCTATTTTTCATAGTGGTTGTCTTGCATATTTTGATATCACCTGTTTATTGTGATCTTTTGCATATATATATATATATATATATATATATATATGCAAAAAGATCACACTAAATGTGAGTAGTCACGAAAGCGCTTGGAATTCCTCTATTTTTCATAGTGGTTGTCTTGCATATATAATATATATATATATATATATATATATATATATATATATATATATATATATATATATATATATATGCAAAACAACCACAAGAGGAGTTGAATAATAGCTCTAGGCCTTTCTGTTCAATCAACACATCATCAGGAGCTTGCAATTTTGCAGAAATTAGTAAGAAAATTTCAGCATATTCGTTCCGGGGATGTTTTGCTAAGTTTTAGCAAAACATCCCTCGCTACGAATCTGATGATTTTCTTACTCATTTCTGCAACTTTGCAAGTTCCTCATGATGTGGTGACTGCAACACGAAGGTTTAGTGCTATTATTCAACTCCCCGTGTGGTTATTTTTGCATTCTGCGTAGCTTGTTCGCGATTCTTGCATATATATATATATATATATATATATATATATATATATATATATATATATATATATATATATATATATATATATATATATATATATATATATATATTTCTTTCTCAACAAGTCGGCCGATATTCTCCCACCGAGGCAGGGTGACCCAAAAAGAAAGAAAATCCCCAAAAAGAAAATACTTTCATCATCATTCAACACTTTCACCACACTCATACATAATCACTGTCTTTGCAGAGGAGCTCAGATACGACAGCTGAGAAAAGTCCCTCCCAGCTGTCACTATCTCAGACCCCTCTTTTAAAGTGCAGGCATTGTACTTCCCATTTCCAGGACTCAAGTCCAACTAAATCAATTAACTGGTTTCCCTGAATCCCTTCACAAAATGTTACCCTGCTCACACTCCAACAGATCGTCATGTCCCAAAAACCATTCGTCTCCATTCACTCCTATCTAACACGCTCACACATGCTTGCTGAAAGTCCAAGCCCCTCGCCCACAGAACCTCCTTTACCCCTTCCCTCCAACCTTATCTAGGACGACCCCTACCCCGCCTTCCTTCCCCTACAGATTTATACGCTCTCCAAGTCATTCTACTTTGATCCATTCTCTCTAAATGACCAAACCACCTCAACAACCCCTCTTCAGCCCTCTGACAAATACTTTTAGTAACTCCACACCTTCTCCTAATTTCCACATTCCGAATTTTCTGCATAATATTTACACCACACATTGCCCTTAGACAGGACATCTCCACTGCCTCCAGCCTCCTCGTCGCTGCAGCAGATGCAACCCATGCTTCACACCCATATAAGAGTGTTGGTACCACTATACTTTCGTACATTCCCTTCTTTGCCTCCATGGATATATATATATAAATATATACATACATATATACAGTCAGTTTCAGTCATGAAATGCATTAGACTCTTTCAACCAATTTTGATTGCCTTTTCAATAGGGATTATAAAGAGACACTTGATGCTTGCCATGTATTTTGCGATATATATTCTTGTCAACACTGTATAGCGAGAGTGTAATGTGTTTTCACACCAAAGTGTAAGATGAAGACTTGGCTCAAAATGCATTGTGCATATTCACACTGCTGTATACAGTGTATACATGACGTACACACAAATGGTAGTGCATAGAGTATGTTTAGATCAACAACTGAGGAAGCCTGGCTAGAAATAATATGTTTCGTAAATAATCTCTCGACGCTATTCGAAGCTTGGACAGTCTTCATGTGTCCGACAAGGCTCTTCATTTAACGTCTTGGCTCACTCCTTGGTACATGTAGAGGGCTTTCTCCTGCAGGAGGGCGAGGAAGGCGAGGACGTAGCCGAGGAATAGCAGGTAGAAACCTCCTTGAAGGTGCCGAAGACTCAGCACAGTCTCCCCTTGCCACTCGCTCTGCCAGATCGAGTAGCGGAGATAAAGCAACATATATACAGTATACCAAAAGATCCTTAGAAAACCTACCTAACCATATTATAACAAGCCCAATTTAATTTAGCTATTCCAACTAAATATATTTTAGATAAGTTTCAATAATTTAATAATAAACAAACACAATGAAATATATTTTTTTTCGTTAGGTTCTGAACGATTTTTGCATAATTATTGCATACACAAATTTTCGCTTGCCTTATTCGCCAAGAAGATCGTTCCTATTTAAGCCAAGTCACTGGGGGTGGAAATCTTTAGCTCAAGTACTTTCACACTTCTCAGTGTGTCATCAGGAGCTGTGCAATGTTGCAAAGGTAACAAGAGGAGAAGTAGGGTAAGTTTTCAGAGAGTGGTAGTGTGGAGCCAGCAAGCCAGTCTCTGTCTGAGAGAGACAAGCGGGATGCCAACCACACACCGGTCCCCCTCATAATGGGAGCAATCCTATTATCTGTCTCAGTGCTGGAGGCAACGATGTTGGCAGACGTAGGAGTGAGGATCTGACTAGCAGGTATAGGTCAGCAATAGACATAATTAGGAAGAAGGGTGGGAACCCTGTCATATGTGGTATTTTGCCAAGGAGAGGAGTTGGAAATGAATGGCTGTCCAGGGCAATTGGTGTCAATTGCTGGCTGGACAAATACTGTAAGGAAAATGCGGTAACATTCATTGACAACTAGGACCTCTTCTATGGCAGAAATGACATGTATGCCAGGGATGGGGTTCACTTATCCAGGTCTGGGGTGAGGGCACTGGCAACTGCAGTGGAGGGAGCTGTTAGAGCTTTAAACTAGAAAAAGTTAGTGGTATGGGTTTTGGGGGAAAAACAGTTAAATCCCAGTGTAGTAATATTATGAGTTCTAGGGAAACTAGTAATAGGCAGAATAAGGTGGATACTGGAAAGCCAAGGGCACTTGGTGACAAGGACAGTAATAGGTATAGTGGAAAAACAGAAATGAGCAGGAAGGGTAAAGAGAAAGGAGGGTCTTTAAAAGTATATTACACCAATAGTCGTAGTGCTAGGAATAAGATGGACGAGTTAAGATTTGTTGCTACTGCGGGTAATATTGATGTTTTTGCAATAACTGAGACATGGTTTAATATGAAAAATCGGGACATGCCTGCTGAATGTCACATCCAGGGTTTTAAATTGTTCCAAGTAGACAGAAGTATCGGGAATGGGGGTGGGGTGGCACTCTATGTCCGTGATCATTTAAATTGTTGCATAAAAACGGGTATAAAGTCTGAAATAATACATACAGAGTCTTTCTGGATAGAATTTTCAGAGGGGTGTGAAAAATTGATTTTAGGCGTGATATATCGTCCTCCAAACTTAGATAGGGAACAAGGGAGACTACTTTGGGAGGAAATTGTTAAGGCCACAAGGCACGATAACGTAGTAATTCTAGGGGACTTTAACTTTAGTCAGATTGATTGGAATTTCTTGACAGGTAATTTAGAATCTAACGACTTTTTAGAGGTAGTTCAGGATTGTTTTTTGAAGCAGTTTGTGACAGAACCTACAAGGGGAAATAACCTACTTGACTTGATTCTGGCTAACAAGGAATCCCTTGTTAATAATTTAGAAATTACAGAGGAACTCGGCACAAGCGACCACAAGTCAATTACCTTTAGCATTGAATGGATGTATGATAGGGATAATTCAGTAACAGTCCCAGACTTTCGCTTAGCAGATTATAATGGGCTTAGAGAACACTTATCATCTGTGGACTGGGGTAACGAAGAGAGCTATCAATATGACAGTTTTCTTAACACTATACAGGCTGCCCAAAGAAAAATTATCCCATATAAAGAAATTAGATCAAGTAGAAATGACCCAAAATGGATGAATAATAGGCTCAAATGTCTTTTAGGGCAGAAGAAAGGAATTTATAGGCGCATAAATAGAGGTGAGGGTCATCTTATAAATCAGTATACCGACATTAAGCGGGAAGTTAAAAAGGGGATAAGAAAAGCTATACGGGACTATGAAATTAAAGTTGCTAGGGATTCATAAACTAACCCAAAAAGTTTTTTCCAGGTTTATAGAACAAAAGTTAGGGATAAGATAGGTCCCCTTAAAAATAACTCTGGGTATCTTACTGACAAGGAGAATATGTGCTCTATTTTTAATAATTATTTTCTCTCGGTTTTCACACAGGAAGACACTAATAATATTCCAATAATTAATTTTTATAGTGTCCCTGAAGAAGATAAATTATGTAATATCACAGTCACTAGAGAAATGGTTATGAAACAAGTAGACCGACTGAAACAATTTATCTCTTCAAACAGGTGTAGTGTCTGATATGTGGAAGATGGCTAATGTAATTTCTATTTTTAACGCAGGGGACAAGTCACTACCGTCAAATTACCGACCAATAAGCCTAACCTCAACTGTAGGCAAATTACTAGAGTCAATTATAGCTGATATTATTAGAAGCCATCTAGATAACCATAATTTGATTAATGATACTCAGCATGGATTCACGAGGGGGCGTTCCTGCCTACCTAATTTATTAACCTTCTTTAGTAAAGCTTTTGAGGCTGTTGATCACGATAAAGAATTCGATATTGTTTATTTAGATTTTATTTAGGCTTTTGATAGAGTACCGCACCAGAGACTGTTAAAGAAAGTGGCACCTCATGGCATTGGGGAAAAAGTGCTGTCATGGATCGAGTCATGGCTCACCAATAGGAAGCAGAGAGTGTGCATAAATGGGGTTAAATCCGAGTGGGGATCTATAACAAGTGGTGTTCCACAGGGATCAGTCTAAGGCCCGTTGTTGTTTATAATATATATCAATGACCTTGATGAGGGAATTACTAGTGATATGAGCAAATTCGCCGATGACACGTAGATAGGTAGGATAATTGATTCAAACGTAGATGTCAGGGAACTTCAGGAGGATTTAAACAGACTCAATTCCTGGTCAGAAAAGTGGCAGATGCAGTTCAATGTAGATAAATGCAAGGTTCTGAAGCTTGGGAGTGTCCATAACCCAAGCACTTATAAGTTAAATTACGTAGAACTTAGCGATACAGATTGTGAAAAGGACTTGGGGGTTATGGTAAGCAGCAACCTTAAACCAAGACAGCACTGCCTAAGCGTACGTAATAAGGCAAACAGATTACTGGGATTTATATCAAGAAGTGTAAGCAACAGAAGTTCAGAGGTTATATTCCAGCTTTATACATCGTTAGTAAGGCCTCACCTAGATTACGCAGCTCAGTTCTGGTCTCCATATTACAGAATGGATATTAATTCGTTAGAAAACATTCAGCGTAGAATGACTAAATTAATACATAGCATTAGAAATCTTCCGTATGAAGAAAGATTGAATACCCTAAAATTACATTCACTTGTAGGACGAAGAATGAGGGGAGACATGATCGAGGTATACAAGTGGAAAATGGGTATTAACAAAGGGGATATAAATAAGGTCTTGAGGATATCTCTCCAAGAGAGAACCCGCAATAATGTATTCAAATTAGATAAGTTTAGATTTAGAAAGGATATAGGAAAGTATTGGTTTGGAAATAGGGTAGTTGATGAGTTGAACAGTCTGCCTAGTAAGGTTATTGAAGCAAGGACCTTGGGTAGTTTCAAATTTAGGTTAGATAAATTCATTAGTGAGAGGGGTTGGATTTGAGTGGGAATTGCACATGAGTAAATAGAATTATCAAAGCTTATTTCTTGGGTAGCATTGAAGATTGCACAAATATTCTGTTAGTGGGATGGAATGTGAAGAACCTGCCTAGTATGGGCCAACAGGCCTGCTGCAGTGTTCCTCCTTTCTTATGTTCTTATGTTATTAAATGGGGGCGGGTAGGGTAGGCTTGAGGATGAAGTAAAGAAAATCAACATAAATCTGACTTTCAGAAACACTGGGACAGTGAAACAGATTGATTGAAAACATACCACCTAATAATGTGGGTGGTGTCTACGAGGTCCCATGCAACCTTTGCCTTCTCTCATACACTGGCCAGACAGGTAAACTCTGGAAACCAGATTATCCCAACACCAGTACTCAATCAGAACAGGCTATGTGTCGAATGTGATCTTTAACCATGTCAGCTCTTGTAATCACCCATCGGGGTGATGACCAGGCCTCACGGTGGATCAGCGCCTGATTAACCAGGCTGTTACTGCTGGCCCCACGTAAACCAGTACACAGACCACAGCCAAGAGGTCACAGATAATGTATAACCGTTCGTGATAAGTCAAGGCGCCGAGGCCAGGCGTAAAGACTCGATGAACTGTCACACATGAAAAAATACTCTTAAGTATAAAGTCAGTAGGCCTACCATTGAGTTGGCCATAAGTCTACAGGTAGCATAGGCCTTCTCGCCGTCTTTGGCGGCTGCTGTGATGGCCTCACTCATCCAGTGGTCTATGAGGCCAGACTCGATCATACGTTGTTTGATATGGCTGAACCGCTGGCGGGGTGGTGCTCCTCGCCTGTAATGTGAACACACATGCATAAGCTCAGTGCATTCCAAACTATCCTCCTAAGGAAATCTCGCGTTTTAAAACAGGGTAAAAATAATGTGGAAATCATTGTACACATTTTGAAAACACTGTTTTTTTTTTCGACTTTCTAGGCCATAACCAATCACTCAGTGTACGAAAATTTAGGGTAATTTACGTTAACGCAAATTATCCAAAATTGACCAATTTTAAAAGAATTTTAAAATAATGATACCTGACCATGGAATATGCTTATCTGATGTAAGGAAGACCGTGTAAATGCGAAGAAAACGTTGAAAAACCTACATAGACGTAAGGCTCATCACTAGGCAAGAAGATACTCATACACGAAGAAGTTTGGAATCATCACTCATCTGTATTTTCAACAATTTCAACCAGAGCAACGGCTTTTACAACATAATTGAACTTCTTACTAGGAAACTTCTTTATCGTTATCCTGCACAACAACAAGCCTACTGGCCCACGCCGGGCGAGTCATCCTCTTCTCAGCCATCAATTTCAACATTCCTCACCGGACTCTTCACGTCACTATGCTCCCGATATATACTCATGTACTCTCTGCTTAGGTAAATCTGTTTGTGACTTAATAAAGCCCACTGTGTGGGCGAAACGTTGTCAAAGAATTATACTGCATTTGTCTCTACTTTTCCCATCGTGTCGGTATTTTATACCATTTATCTCCACCTCTCTGTATTCGACTGATGAAGCCTACCGTGTAGACGAAACGTTTCGAAATAAAGATCTTAATTTTGGACACGTTTCTTACTTGTCTATGGTTGAAATGTCGTAAAATAACGGTATCTCCTGCTTAAAGTATCTTTGAATTACTAATTACATATGAGTGCTTCATTATGTCATTTCACGACTCTATACATTCACCTAATTCATTTTTTACATGTACCTAAATTATTTCTTACATCATTTTCTTAGACTATGAGGTGTAATCCTAATTTAGCTCATTTCAAAGCCAAGCCGTCTAACAGTCGTCTAACACCCAGGTATTTATTTACTCTTAAATGAACAGTGTGAACATGTGTAAGGAGACATGTACTTCGTCTCCACAGGATTGAACTCTAGTCTTTTCGTTGTGATCATATATTTTGTATCGTTTTTTCTGGGATGTTCACTTGAGAGGTGATGCCCAGACAACCGTGACCACAGGATAGGGTATAGCCATTCAACTAGGTTGAACGGTTGAGACAAAGGCTCTACCACTAAGCTACGAACTAACCACGGTACGGGTAGGGTTAGAACCCATGGCAAGTAGGTCGTGAAACTCCAGGCCAGTGCCGTACCGTGGTTTGTTTGCAATCGTATTATTACGATTTCGTGAGTGAGCTATGAACCCCTTATTTTACATTTAGACTCGGAGACTGACCTAAACCCCCAGGCGACGCCAGCGAAGACAGGGTAGCTGGTCTTGCTGATGTGGAAGGACGTGAAGCCGTGGGTGTCGGTGTAGCGGGAACTGATGGCAATGCTAGCAGTGTACATGTTAGCAATAACTGAGTGATGGCCTCTCAGTACTCGCTCCAGCCCTTCCTCCAGCGTCTCTGGCTGAGAATGTTATTAATAAGGGGGAGAAGTCAATAATATACACAAGAAAATACAGTGATATACCACTCCTCAGGATGCGACCCACACCTAAGTGAGAGGAATCACAGGTGTTAGAAGATTTTCCGGCTCGACCTCCCCGGCGATCACACCCTGAGCTACTGATGACTACGTTAGTTGTTAACATTAGTAATGAAGTAATTTTCTGGGAAGATTAGTAATAAGTTGATGAGGGTCCAAGCGACTCATAAAAAATTAGTAAGGAATTGTAAATAGTCCCCCAAAAGTATTTGGTTCGAAGTGAAGTAGCAATGAAAGTAATGAGTATAAAATGTGGAAATTATAGTAATTATTGTATTAGCGGAACTATCGCTATAAACAATAATATAAATGGAATGGCCTCAATTTGAAAAAAAAGTGCAAGTAAATAAAACTTTGAAGCACTCAGAATGGTTTTTATGTTCAACACACTGATAACTTAGCACGTCTAGGTTCAGTACATATAGTGCATTTGTTATCGTGTTTTAGCTAAATTACTAAGTGCAATTCGGTATGAGTCCCTGAAACTCGGAGAAAGCTTACTTGCAGAAATTTGTTGACTTTTTGGATAACGCTGTCAGGAGACATACTGAAGAACATATTGATGCTACCGTTGGTGGAGGGCAAGCCCCAGGTCCAGCCGTCCTGGTCTAGCAAGTCTTGAAAGGAGTCGATGGGTGGGTACATGCTCAAGACGGTGAGGTGGGCGACGAGGGAGGAGCGATAGACAGCAGCGATAACCAAGCAGAACACCAGCCACCAGCCCACCAGCATCTGTGATATAGGTGTTACTAAACCGAACACTACTTCGCTAGCATCAGTCTTCTAATACTTGTATTTACATGTAGAATACCAGCATCTTTGGTATATATATATATACTCACACGTGCTGTGATGTTAAGAGGTGGTCGCTGGTATTGACTCTGCAGCATCACACTCCAGCTGTTGAGAAAGGCTTTGCTGAGGGTCACGATATTCCTGCTGCTGTTGTTGCCAGTGTTCTTGCTGTTGCTTCCGATGCAGCTAGACACCCAGGACGACCACGCCTTCTGCTGCAACCACAGGGTTGCTGCCCAGCATGCCACGCTGACGAGCACACTCACCCACAGGTCACCTGCCATTCACAAAATTAACCCGTCAAATTAATTATTGATCCGCAAATTAAAACTAAATAACGTTTCGGCCGGTCCTTGACCATTGTCAGGTAGCGAGATGTGGATCTTTCCAACGCCAATACAGAGACTTTTAATTTATTTGCCTCAAGTGAAGTGAATTTATTATTATTATATAATTATCACAATTAATATCAGTGTTATATTTATCAGGAAGTGCTAGTGAAACGTTACTTGATAAGTGTGATGTAATCAGATTTGATTCAAGCAACAGGAGAGCAGTTCCAATTCGCTATATCAAAAGCAACAAAAACAATAAGCAAATAATAATAATAAATTACCGGAGAAAGGTCTGATCAGCTGGAGATGTTGAGGCAGCGGCCGGGGCTTGAGGGAAATTATGCATAGAGGCTCGGAGGCGTACACCCTAGTGAAGTCTATCACCTGTGTTCTGCCTGGTGTAGGTGAGAGCACCAGAGAGAAGTCTGCCTGCTGGTGCTGCAGCATTCCCACAGTTCCCGTCCAGTTTCCGTCCCCCAGCGGCAATCCGAACTGTTCCACCAGCGGCGGGCGCATCTCGTACCTGTCCCACGATAGATGTATGGGGTGATCAGCAGCAGCAGTAGCGCCAATAGTAGAACCACCAACAGCAGTAGAACCACCAACAGTAGTACTAGTAGCAGCAGCCGCAAAAACAGCGGTAGAAGGAACAGCAAAGAACAGGCAAAGAAACAGCATCAGATCCAGGAGCAACAGAAGCAGAAACACAGTAAAGGGGAAAAAAATATTCACTAGGGGGAAAAATTTCCGTACGCAAGACTTTTAGGTCATACTATGACCCACTCCGTGGAGCACTGAGTCATGGGAGCGAGTGTATCACCTTCCCTCCCTAAAAAAAAAAAAATAAACCTGTGTTGTATTTGCCCCCCCCCAAAAAAGTGTGTTTTATTAGCGTTAGCAAAAGCGGCGCAAAAGAAAATTGCTGAAAATTTCACCTTAATACGTTATAATCCTATAATACATTATAACCTGTAATTTATTTCATTCGCAGTAAACTAGAAATTCAGTGCTTTTCTGCATGGGCAGTCCAATAACGTTAAATTCCTGTATGCTGAAGTTTACTGCCAGCCTTTCGGGTAATTTTAGGAAAAACGTTCATTGTGGTCATCTGTGACACATCTGCAGCTTATTTCACAATTTTAATATTTAGTGTTTGTACTCGTGCTATGGCAGTAGCCGATAATGTAAATATGTACTCAGGTTATACAGAGTGTTGCTGTATTAATGGCTAGTGGATACTCTTACGCCAGACGATGAACTATGTGATATTCTTCCGTGGGAGGAAGAACCTGTATTATATGCTTACGTGAAAGAAGCTAGTGGATATCTTTACGTGGAAGAAACTAGTGGATATCCTTACGTGAGGGAACGAACAGTGGCTCTCCATTCATGGGGGAAAAAATGGAGAAAACTAGCGTAAAAAAAAAAAATCGAAAATAAAAATCGTAAGTGAAAACAAGAAGTGGAAAGAAACTTCACGTGTAGAGAAAAAATAGCTGGAAAAAAAAAGATCTCACTTTAACACAGAGAAGAAAGGTGAAAGTCTCACGTGAAGTTGAGCTTGGCAGCGATGGTGTGTAAGATGCTGAAGTCAAGGGACTGGAGAGGAATGACTGGGTTCTTGGAACCGGGGATGTCCCTCCTGTAGATAGTGTAAGGCACCAGCTCCAGACCCACCACCTTGAACCTGTGACCTTGCATGTCTGCCATCTCATCTGTGATCCATGATAACATCAAAGATGTGTAGGTCTGGCGGGGGGCAGTTGGTTCTAGCCAGAATTAGAATTTTGTCAGGTGAAATTACAGAAGAAATGTCACGCTGGTGAAGATACATGTTGAAGAACAAGCGCTTTATAAGGGAAAGTTTCTAAATGAAAGTTTATTTCTGAAACTTGACTTTTTTTCTTTGCCATTGTCGGCAATGAGCCATTTCGATCCAAAAGTCACACTATTGAAATCTGTTGAATCATCCTAGGTTAAATGTGCTTTATTTATCATCAGTGTCTGCCGATAACAATGATTCGTCTATTATAACCATTGTACAGATTTATAAAACTGCCTCTAAATTTATATGTAGGATTGTCAGGTAAGACACATATGCAACAGTTAGGTATCTTTATTTCGAAACGTTTCGCCTACACAGTAGGCGAAACGTCTTCACATCTCTTCTGCTTCTACTAACTTTTCTGTACTCGACTGAAGAAGCCTACTGTGTAGGCGAAACGTTTCAGAATAAAGATACCTAACTGTTGCATATGTGTCTTACCTAACAACCTGTCGGTATTTTATACCTTTTTAATAAATGTAGGATTACCTAAATGAACACACACACACACACAAACACACACACACACACACACACAAACACACACACACACACACACACAAACACACACACACACACACACACACACAAACACACACACACACACACACACACACACACACACACACACACAACAAGGGAACACAGTTGGAAGTTGAAGACTCAGATGAATCACAGGGATGTTAGGAAGTATTTCTTCAGTCACAGAGGGGTCGGGAAGTGGAATAGTTTGGGAAGCGATGTAGTGGAGGCAGGTTCCATTCATAGCTTTAAGAAGAGGTATGATAAAGCTCATGGCGCAGGGAGAGTGACCCAGTAGCGGCCAGTGAAGAGGCGGGGCCAGGAGCTATGACTCGACCCATGCAACCACAACTAAGTAAGTACACACACACACAGGTACGATAAGGCCGGGAGTGGACCTAGTAGCGACCAGTGAAGAGTCGGGGCCAAGAGTTGACTCGACACCAGCAACCACATATAAGTGAGTACACACACTCACCGGGAAAGAGCAGGCTGGTCTGGAATAATCCCACGGTAGCGAGTACTGACCAGAAGTCAAGGAAATGTACTCCAGCTTCCCCCGATTTGCAAAAGGCACATCGTCGGTACACCTCAACGCCATCCCTCCTGCCTGTGGGTAAGTTCATTCCTGGCAGCGATCTGCGAAACTGCTCTAATTATTTTGTTAGATCTAAAGCCTATTGATAGCAGGTGTAATTTACCTGAACACTGCTACTAAGTTTCCTTTATTCCCTTTATTTAACCCCATAAGAGAGGAAATAAAGTAAACTCTTGCAGCAGTATTTACTGCTCAAGATGAGTTGTTTCCTGCGATTGATAAAACAATATGGGTAGTAAGAAATAGACTGCTAAGAGTAATAATGTAACATATTAAGAAAGCAATTTTCCTCAATATTTTATTTTGTGGGGGGGGGGGAGGCGGAGGGTGCGATCGTATAAATAATTTTGAAGCCTTCGAAAGTAATTTAAACGTTGCATTAGCCAATTTTGTTTATAATTATTATTATACTTATCGAGAAACTGAACCTACACCCGTGAATGTTCAGCTACTGGGGCACGAGAGGTAGAAGGGAGAAGTTGCTGTTATTGTTATCAGTACCAAGGCATCTCCACTGAAGAGCTTTACCTGAAGAGGCAAGATGAGTGTCTGTTTCTTTCAAGCTATGATGACAGAGAGCAAAGTAGAGAGCGTGGTTAGTGTTGCGGAGGGTAGGATGTAGGAGAAAGGTTCCTACATGTGTTTTGGGACCCACCAGAAGGACTCGTGTTTCTGGCCACAACCACATATCTGACTCCTGCAAGAATCTGTTGAAGAAAAATACCTTAATTAGCAATGTCAGTCTTGAAACACCAGTGTCACTTACTCAGGTTTGATTAGTTTGACCATAACACTGCTTTTTTTTCTAGGCTGTTGGTGCTAGAAGTAAGCAATTCAATGTACTGTGAGTGCGACAGCCAGGCTGATCAGGAACTGATTTGTGAAATTTATCAAGTCTTCTATAGAAAAGAGCTAGAGGTCCCCTTATAAATATACAGGGAGGGTTTTAAAAAGTCTTGGTCGCTTTTCCCTTATTGATTACCTCCAGTTTCTTGGAGAAAAATCTTTACACTAGATCAATGTTATGTGGGTAGTAACGAATTAATCACTACTGCAAACTTTTTATCATTATATTAATGGGAAAGCTCTAATTATCTATGCATTGAACAGTGCCTTGAGAATTTGAGGTAATCAGATTTTGTCCAGGGAAGGAAATGGCAGCTCCAGTTCTTCTTGGAACAAGAGCCCTTCACCCTACCCCCTCCTTGAAAGAGGAAATAAAGTTAATAACGTTAACAAGGGATGTCATCAGGTGGTTCTGAAGGACACTTTACCTCAGCACGAGATGTGCGTCGTTGGTGACGTCGAAGACGAGGGCGCGACAAGTGGCCTTGACGTAATGCCACAACCCTTTCTGCAGCTCCTGTGGGGAAGGGTCTTGCAAGAACAGTGTTCTCACCTCCACCACCACCACCTGCACCACACCCGACACTCGCCTGGCACCCGAGTAACCCGGGAAGGGGGAGGGGAATATTTAATATCTATTCCCTTTCACAATATTGGTATTTCACCTAAAAAGTATTATAATTTGTGTAAAATATGATTAGCAATCTGAATGATGATTTATTATTATTATTATTATTATTATTATTATTATTATTATTATTATTATTATTATTATTATTATTATTATTATTATTATTATTATTATTATTATAACATTTACAAAAGCGATAAACCTGTGTGGGTCATTAAGCTCAAGGAGAGGTCGATTCATTTATGATCTTAAATCATATTGTCTTGAGAATGCAAGTCGGAATACCGTGGCTGAAACAATTGACAGCAAATTCACACCTTTGCGACTGAGGTGTGAGCCGAGTATGTTACATTTTATTCGACGTTCATCACAGAACCATTCTGCGTGTCCTCTCGGCCAGTTAACTGGCAATTTAGTGTATCTGTTCTGGGTCCCCACTGATGTGTTTATTGCCCGGTTCAACCCATCAATCATGTGGAAACCGGCTACTTCAGCCAAGGTGACGTCACACCTGCCCACCCGGTTGAGTGACAGACTTCCGCAGACACTGGTCGTGTCTACTCATGCCCTAAGTGGCTCTGGTTGTACTATTACATACTCTGATATCTCATATACTAACATTGTACATATAGTAAATAATTGGTAAATAATGGGTAAAGAATCTACCCCTGCTTTGTTTACCTTGTTCCAGCACTGTCCTGTTTATTGCCTTGTTTTCCCTGACTTAATTTTACGACCAGGTACCAAAGGCTTTTAATTTACCACCTGTGTTCGTAATAGCACGTTTCGGTCCTGGTACAGGACGGACCGAAACGTCGTCTCTTGAATGTAGTGGAGTAGTATGAGAATCTCACCTGAAGATCTGGGAGAAAATAGGTGACGACTGCTGCTGACTGGCTCCCAGGACCAGGTGACACTTGTTCAGGTACTGCGTCACCACCTGGCTCACCATCAACCCCACTTTGTCCAGGAAGCCGCCCGGCTGATTTCCAGAGCCGTCCAGCCGGTCTATGAGTGTCCTAAGACCGACACCAGAACCAGGTGGGAGGGTCACAGGTACAGTTTGCTGATTTTCTGATTCCTTAATCTGGTGCACAGGACCGTCCAGCTTCACAGGTCCACTCATCTGATGTACATATCCACCTGCCTGGTCTATAGAACCAGACAACTGGTCTACAGATCCAACCAGCTGACTCTTCTCTCCTGTAACATGCCCTGCCACCATAACAATCAATGACACAATTAAATCGAATGGCAGCATCGCACCTTACTGAAAAAAAAAATTAATGTCATCATCAATAAGCTCTTGATTGGCAATAAAACGAATAATCATTTTAAACAAGGCAATAAAATATAAATAAAGACATTTGTTTTGGGCTTAATTAGGTAAGGGCTTAATTTTGGTGCTTCATACTCAAGGACTGATCTCATTTATTTGGTAATGAGTGTTTTAAACGAGTCATTATCAAGGTTTGTGATAACTATTCTGATATTTGATTAATGTGCGCTGCTGATTTATTTATGTTTATGTGTAGTTCTGAGGGTAATTTTGGAGTAATGAATTAATCCAATGATTTACTTTTCGGGGGAGAGATTATATGAATACATCATCCCAGGTGATATATTTTCTTAAGAGTACTCACCTAGTTGTGGTTGGAGGGGTCGAGTCACAGCTCCTGGCCCCGGTGTTAGTTACCATTTTGTCCTAGGCACATGTCGATTAGACACTAGGCCTGTTGTATGTATGTGTGTGTGTGTGTAACGAAACACTTCGAAATGTTTCGGCCCCGCCGGGAATTGAACCCGGGCCCTCCGTGCGTGAAGCAAGAGCGCTAGCCACCATGCCATCGGGTGTGTGTGTGTGTGTGTGTGTGTTTGAAAATGATCTTATATTTTTTCCCACGTAGATATATATATATTTTGTAGGAGCACTAATATATTAAACCTGAGAATTACTTGACTTTTCTAACTTGTATAATATTACATTAGAATTTTAAATTAACATCAAGTATTCTTGACTAAAAAATTGGGAATCGTATATAACTGTCTTCATTATATATAATTAGTGCTGCCTTGCCTCAAAATATACAGATCAACTTTTGTTTGTCTGTAGGTGGATTTTCTCATTACAAACTCACAGACAGAGACACTCACAAGCACAGTTAGGTGAGTAAAAAACACACACACACACACACACACACACACGGGGCCAGGAGCTTTGACTCGACCCCTGCAACCACAACTAGGTGAGTACACACACACACACACAATATATATATATATATATATATATATATATATATATATATATATATATATATATATATAAAGATTTCTGTCATCGTGTTTGGCCTCCTGTGGATTAGTCAAGAAGATTGTCCCTGAACGTTTGAGAGGTGTGGTGGGAGCTCAAGACCCCAGGTTCATTGAAGCAGCCGTGCGGTGGGACACCCTTGCAGACTCCTCCAGGAGACCAACTCCTCCCAAAGAGCACAAACAGTCCCACTGGGACAAACCGATCATAGAAAAAACTGCCAACACAATGCTCACCAACGCTTCAGGAAAGGACAAAGCTCGTCTCCTAGCGGTGAAGGCACCACACTCAGGAGATTTCCTTCTAGCTGTTCCCAATTCCTCTCTGGGGACTCGACTCGACCCACAGGCCATTCGGATTGGTGTTGCGCTTCGCCTAGCCGCCCCCATACTCACCGAACATAGGTATTTGCGGCAGGGCGACGGCTGATCAATTCGGACTTCATGGTCTCGTGTGTCACACATCAGAAAGGAAGTATGCTAGACATGAGGAGGTCAATGACATCATAAAGAGAAGCCTCGCCACAGCCCGTTGCCCAGCTCAACGGGAACCCCAAGTGCAGAGGTCTGATGGAAGTCAAAAGCGTCCGGATGGAGCCACTATGCTACCCTGGAAGGATGGTAAGCAGATTGCTTGGGACTAAACCTGTGCTGCCACAATGGCAGACACCTACTTGCCATACTCCGTAGCCGAAGGGGGTGGAGCTGCCAGCCACAGGGAGACCCAGAAGACTCGCAAATATGAAGGCCTTTCCCCTTGCTATAACTTCATCCCAATAGGGTCGGAGACTCATGGAGCATGGGGCAAGTGTGCTCTAAAGTTTCTCATAGAGCTGGGTGAAAAACTCATCATAGAAACCAAGGACCACAGGGCGACCAGCTTCCTCTTTCAGAGACTCAGTGTTGCGATCCAGAGGGGAAATGCCTGCAGCATTCTAGGCACGCGGCCCACAGCCGGGGAGCTGGACGAAGTATTTGACATGTAGCTCTGAGTTGTTATCTATGTTGTTTTACTCCCTATTGTATTCTTGTTAAAGTATTTTGTCAATGTATTTTGGCTTGTAATAAAGTTTATACACAATCATAAGATGGGGTGGTAGGGGAATAGTCAGAGAATATCAAATATCTTCTGAATATTCACGAGTAGTCCATAAAGAGGTGGACTCATCTTATATATACTATATATATATCCACTTTTTGAGGATGGGTCCACACTGTATACCAGGGTGGACCCATACCTGAAAGTGGATAAAAAGGCTTCAAGGAAGAATATTTAGATTTCTTTCTGAAGATATTTGAATATTCCAATATATATATATATATATATATATATATATATATATATATATATATATATTAATAATATATATATATATATATATATAATATACAAACATACAGGGGGAGCTGAATGATAGCTCTAGACCTTTCGTGTTGCAATAAACACATCATCAGGAGTTTGTAATGTTGCAGATGTGAGTAGGAAGTCCAAGCATTTTAGTTCAGGGAAATGTTCGAACTAGGACGTTCCCCTGAACTAATCTGCTTGTACTGGAGCTATCATTCAACTCCCCCTCTGGTTGTTTTGCATCTTGTATTGCTTTTTCGCGATTATTGTGTGTGTGTGTGTACTCACCTAGTTGTACTCACCTAATTGTGGCTGCAGGGGTCGAGACTCAGCTCCTGGCCCCACCTCTTCCCTGATCGCTACTGGGTCCTTTCTCTCCCTGTTCCATGAGCTGTTTATCATACCTCGTCTTAAAGCTATGTATGGTTCCTGCCTCCACTACTTCACTTGCTAGACTGTGTGTGTGTGTGTATTATACATAATGGATATATATTATACATAATGAAGAACCAGCCACATGGGGTGAAATGAACTAGCTCTAGGTCTTTCACACTGCAACTATTGCCTCGTCAGGAGCTATTCATTGTTGCAACTGGTAAGCAGGGGCCATGAGTTCTCGATCTTATTGGGACAAAATAGTTTTAAGTGGCTAAGTATCCATTCTTGTCGAGCTCTTGTTTTTTCCTATGATCAGCAGTCTGCCATTCTTCCAAGGATATAGTGTGATCCCATCAGCGTATTTGGACTCCTCAACACTAAAGCGCGGAGTTTCCCTTTGGCTGGATACTGAACTGTGGCAAGATTTCTGATGATACTGTTGGCTTCACTGCGTCTAGACTCACGAAATCGTAATAACACGATTGCAAACAAATTACGGAACGTGTTCAAACCTCACCCGTTCCGTGGTTGGCTTCACTGTGTCTAGTTTGCCATCCTTTGGAACGCACACAGTTAAGACCATGCAGTCCGTAAATACACTTATATTCTGTGTGAATTGGGGAAGCAGTGAGAAGAACCACTGCACTTCGAAGTCTTCACGTCGAGACAGTTGCCTGCCATAAAGTAATTGGTAGAAGAAAATTGCTAATGGGAGTTTGCGCCTTCCCCCACTATATCATCGTTGTGAAACTCTTTTCCTTGATGGGAGACTGTCCCAGCTACATTTTTTTTGGAGGTCATAGTTTTAGCTGGTCTTGTTATCAGAGTGACACCGTTGATCTAGCTCGCTATGGTGACAGCCATCTCTTCCTCCTGATCACTGGAACGGATGGAAACATTAGGAAGCGTTTCCTTAAGACACCTGCTGTCCATATTCACCTATCTATGAAATAGGTACCTGAGTGTTAGTCGACTGGTGTGGGTCGCATCCTGGGACAAAATTGACTTAATTTGCCCGGAATGTTCAGCATAACAAGGGACTTTCTATATAGTATTATGTCACTGATGTCAGCTAGGCCTATATACCTTGTACATGTACTTGTAGAAATAAAGATTATTATTATTTAGTCCTTCGTTACAATCAACCACACTTTATTAATATTCACTCCACCACCAAACTCCACTAATGTTACAGTACTCCAAACCATACACACTCCACTATCACACTTCATTGTCTCACACGCTCCAGCATAACTCCCAAACCACACTCCATGCAACACCACACCCCCTCTACCACACTCCATGCAACACCACACCCCCTCTACCACACACTATGCAACACCACACCCTCTACCACACTCCATGCAACACTACACCCTTCTACCACACACTATGCAACACCACACCCCCTCTACCACACTCCATGCAACACCACACCCCTCTACCACACACTATGCAACACCACACCCCCTCTACCACACTCCATGCAACACCCCTACCACACTCCTTCCAACACCACACCCTCTACCACACACTATGCAAACCACACCCTCTCTACCACACTACTCATGCAAACCACACCCCTCTACCACACTATGCAACACCCCCTACCACACTCATGCAACACCACACCCTCTACCACACACTATGCAACACCACACCCTCTACCACACTATGCAACACCACACCCCTCTACACACACTCCATGCAACACCACACCTCTACCACACACTATGCAACACCACACCCCTCTACCACACTCCATGCAACACCACACCCCTCTACCACACACTATGCAACACCACACCCCCTCTACCACACACTATGCAACACCACACCCCTCTACCACACTCCATGCAACACCACACACCCCTACCACACACTATGCAACACCACACACCCCTACCACACTCCATGCAACACCACACCCCCCTACCACACTCCATGCAACACCACACCCCTCTACCACACACTATGCAACACCACACCTCTACCACACTCCATGCAACACCCCCTACCACACTCCATGCAACACCATACCCCTCTACCACACACTATGCAACACCACACACCCCTACCACACTCCATGCAACACCACACACCTCTACCACACACTATGCAACACCACACCCCCTCTACCACACACTATGCAACACCACACCCCCTCTACCACACACTATGCAACACCACACCCCCTTGCACACTCCATGCAACACCACACCCCTCTACCACACACTATGCAAAACCACACACCCCTACCACACACTATGCAACACCACACACCTCTACCACACTCCATGCAACACCACACCCCCTCTACCACACTCTATGCAACACCACACCCCCTCTACCACACACTATGCAACACCACACACCCCTACCACACTCCATGCAACACCACACACCCCTACCACACACTATGCAACACCACACCCCTCTACCACACTTCATGCAACACCACACCCCTCTACCACACTCCATGCAACACCACACACCCCTCTACCACACACTATGCAACACCACACACCCCTACCACACTCCAGCACCACATGAGAAACTGAAGAGAAAGTGGAAGTGATTAAGAGATGAACTCTGGGAGACTTAGAAAGGTATTGCATACACGGGAAGCGCTAAACCTCAAGAAGTCATACGGCGGAAGCGGAATGTAAAGTCAATCAGATATAATCCGAAAAAAATAGGAGGCAGCTCAGGTCCTTTTGATCCAGAGTCCTTCACCAGCATCAGGGCACCACCTTCGAACATACCTGAGACAATAATGTGACCAAGGAAATACGTCTAATAAAACAAAGTATTGAATTCATTAGGATTTATTTAATCCTTCGACATTATCCTTGTATTTGTTTTTAACTTTATTAGAAAATTATTGCTTTGAATGTGGGTTCATTCAAAGCAAGGAGTGATGTAGGCTCGAGCCTCCGTATGCTAACCACCTGACACATGCTAACCGGTTGTACACTCAGCTATGTTATTATTACGAAAGATAAGTTATTCAAGTAACTTACCTAAAGAAAGAGGCTTTGTTCGTGTAGCACCTTGCGACGCAGCACAGCGCTGGAGGCTGTGTCATCTCTGAGACCGACACCGTCTTGCTCTTCCTTAATATGCGACACCCATTTCCCCTCCTTACCCCACCTCCTCCTAGTACAGGGTCACAAGGTATCTCAATACCCGTCTATCCCACCCCACCCCTCCTAGCACAGGGTCACTAGGTGTCTCAATACTCGTCTATCCCAACCCACCCCTCCTAGCACAGGGTCACTAGGTGTCTCAATACTCGTCTATCCCACCCCACCCCTCCTAGTTCAGGGTCACTAGGTGTCTCAATACTCATCTATCCCACCCCAACCCTCCAAGTACATGGTCACTAGGTGTCTCAATACCCGTCTATCCCACTCCCACCCCTCCAAGCACATGGTCACTAGGTGCCTCAATACCCGTCAACCCCACCCCGCCCTCCTAGCACAGGGTCACTAGGTGTCTCAATACCTGTCTATCCCACCCCACCCCTCCTAGCACAGGGTCAATAGGTGTCTCAATACCCGTCTATCCCACCCCGCCCCCTCCTAGCACAGGGTCACTAGGTATTTTCATACCCGTCAACCCCACCTCACCCTTACTAGCACAGGGTCACTAGGTGCCTTCAAACCCGTCAACCCCACCCCACCCCCTTCAAGCATAGGGTCACTAGGTGTCTTCAAACCTGTCAACCCTCCTAGCACAGGATCATTAGGCGTCTTCAAACCCGTCAACCCCACCCCACCCTCCTAGCACAGGGTCACTAGGTATCTTCAAACCCGTCAACCCCACCCCATCCTCCTAGCACAGGGTCACTAGGTGTCTTCAAACCCGTCAACCCCACCCCACCCTCCTAGCACAGGGTCACTAGCTGTCTTCAAACCCGTCAACCCCACCCCACCCCTACTAGCACAGGGTCACTAGGTGTCTTCAAACCCGTCAACCCCACCCCACCCTCCTAGCACAGGGTCACTAGCTGTCTTCAAACCGTCAACCCCACCCCTACTAGCACAGGGTCACTAGGTGTCTTCAAACCCGTCAACTCCACCCCACCCCTCCTAGCACAGGGTCACTAGGTGTCTCAATTCCTGTCTATCCCACCCCACCCCTCCTAGCACAGGGTCACTAGGTGTCTTCAAACCCGTCAACCCCACCCCACCTCTCCTAGCACAGGGTCACTAGGTGTCTTCAAACCCGTCAACCCCACCCACCCCTCCTAGCACAGGGTCACTAGGTATCTTCAAACCCGTCAACCCCACCCCACCCTCCTAGTACAGGGTCACTAGGTGTCTTCAAACCTGTCAATCCCACCCCACCCTCTCCTAGCACAGGGTCACTAGTTGTCTTCAAACCCGTCAACCCCACCCCGCCCCTCCTAGCACAGGGTCACTAGGTGTCTCAATACCCGTCTATCCCACCTCACCCATCCTAGCACAGGGTCACTAGGTGTCTCAATACCCGTCTATCCCACACCGCCCCCTCCTAGCACAGGGTCACTAGGTATTTTCATACCCGTCAACCCCACCTCACCCTTACTAGCACAGGGTCACTAGGTGCCTTCAAACCCGTCAACCCCACCCCCTCCAAGCATAGGGTCATTAGGTGTCTTCAAACCCGTCAACCCCACACCACCCCCTCCTAGCCCAGGGTCACTAAGTGTCTTCAAACCCGTTAACCCCACCCCACCCCTTCCTAGCATAGGGTCACTAGGTATTTTCAAACCCGTCAACCCCACCCCATCCCTCCTAGCACAGGGTCACTAGGTGTCTTCAAACCCGTCAACCCCACCCCACCCCTCCTAGCACAGGGTCACTAGCTGTCTTCAAACCCGTCAACTCCACCCCACCCCTCCTAGCACAGGGTCACTAGGTGTCTTCAAACCCGTCAACCCCACCCCACCCCTCCTAGCACAGGGTCACTAGGTGTCTTCAAACTCGTCAACCCCACCCCACCCCCTCCTAGCACAGGGTCACTAGGTGTCTTCAAACCCGTCAACCCCACCCCACCCTCTCCTAGCACAGGGTCACTAGGTGTTTTCAAACCCGTCAACCCCACCCCGCCCTCCTAGCACAGGGTCACTAGGTGTCTCAATTCCCTTCTATCCCACCCCACCCCTCCTAGCACAGGGTCACTAGGTGTCTCAATACCCGTCTATCCCACCCCGCCCCCTCCTAGCACAGGGTTACTAGGTGTCTTCCATCGCGTCAACCCCACCCCACCCCCTCCTAGCACAGGGTCACTAGGTGTCTTCAAACTTGTCAACCCCACCCCACCCTCTCCTTGCACAGGGTCACTAGGTGTCTTCAAATCCGTCAACTCCACCCCACCCCTCCTAGCACAGGGTCACTAGGTGTCTTCAAACCCGTCAACCCCACCCCACCCCCTCCTAGCACAGGTTCACTAGGTGTCTTCCATCGCGTCAACCCCAGCCCACCCTCTCCTAGCACAGGGTCACTAGGTGTCTCAATACCCGTCTATTCCACCCCGCCCCTCCTAGCACAGGGTCACTAGGTGTCTTCAAACCCATCAACCCCACCCTTCCTAGCACAGGTTCATTAGGTGTCTTCAAACCCACCCCACCGCTCCTAGAACAGGGTCACTAGGTGTCTTCAAACCCATCAACCCCACCCCCTCCTAGCACAGGGTCCTTAGGTATCTTCAAATCCGTCAACCCCACCCTCTCCTAGCACAGGGTCACTAGGTGTCTTCAAACCCGTCAACCCCACCCCACCCCTCCTAGCACAGGGTCACTAGGTGTCTTCAAACCCGTCAACCCCACCCCACCCCTCCTAGCACAGGGTCACTAGGTGTCTTCAAACCCGTCAACCCAACCCACCCCCTCCTAGCATAGGGTCACTAGGTATCTTCAAACCCTTCAACCCCACCCCATCCCTCCTAGCACAGGGTCACCAAGGGTTACAAAACATGTAATTGGAGTTTTAAGGCTATAATTTTGTCCGAGAAAACACAGGAAATTAAAATGTAACGAGGTAGACACCACGTTGAAAATCCAACTATTATTATGGATCATCACCCCATGAAGTGCCCGGGGAGTGGGGAGGAAAATGATATTTTTGGAAAATGAAATAAAATTCCTCAGTTTTATAAGATTTTTAATGTGATGGTTTACATTTTTTGTTATAAATTCAGAAAGAAATTATAACAGTGTGAAAGACTATAACAATAAAGTATTGAAGAGTCTGGAGATCATCCTACCACCAAATTTATGTTTAATGTTACTGAGAGAAGCCAACTCATTCCTTTCTCTCACTGGAAGAGAGCAGATTACGAGACTCATTCCCATGATCTTTCATATTCCAAGGAGAGAACGATCGAGCTTCCATATTAAAATAGCTTACTCGGTAAAGAGTTATAAACGCAGGTCCGTACGATTACGTACTTATAAACAGTAATGAACACAATAGCTTGCTGATGGGACTTTTATGGACATACATCTCCCCATAAATTAATACCTAAATATGCATCATCCTGGTGGTGTCCAGCAAACGCTTAGTCAGAGGTTGGTCAACGTTGGATTGCAGAGGATTTACCGTAGGTCACCTGGGGACTTCTTCCGTAAACACAACATATATGTGGGATCCTGAAGGAGCAGTTGATCCTCATCCTCTTGCAGACCTTAGAGATGTCGTGTTTGCCTGCGCATAGAAACAGTAATAATAATAATAGTAATAAAGTTGTTATAATGATAATATAATAAAAGCGATATCCACATCAATAATTGTAATAGTCTAAACAATGGCTATCCTTGCTATAATTTTGTACTAACTAACGTTTCTGCATTTCAGTCCTAGCTACTAGCTGCTATTTTATCTACGTTTCGTTAATCCGAACCACGATTGTATCTGCATTTTACAGCCCTTAGTCATATTCCCAAGAATTCTAGACATGCCCGGAAAGCACTATACTCACTTGCTTGAAACTGGGAAGTGACGGTCGCGACCATGATCAAGAACACTAACGCCAGCACCAGCCAAGACCTGAATATAAACACATACTGTCATTTGGTTGCAGGTGTTCTGATGAATGCGTAATGGTATGCTTAATGCGTACTAGTATGTGAATATTAATTATTCTCTAAGACGTGGGTTTTGCACTGATAATCCCTTATATGTTGAACCTTATATATATATATATATATATATATATATATATATATATATATATATATATATATATATATATATATATATATATATATATATATACCGCACCTCACTGTAGCGTGACAGCACCCGACTCTGTGAAGCGCACCTGAAACTTTACCCAAACATTAAGATTTATCTAATGTATCATTAAATTCTTCCCAAATTTTATTAATTATAAATTAATCAAATTTATATAAACCAAAAGTATTCGGCACGCCATATTTATATATTTACGGTAAGAGAAATACTCTCCTCAGTTGTGATTGCAGCTAGACAATGTTTAATCCCGGGCATACCTGACTGGAGCCGCTAGTGTAACCACCCTACCAAGCAGGGTGGTTCGAGTCTACAGTGAAGACTGCAGAGTAAAACGTACATATATCATTAACATAACCATAAAAATCGTAATGTCAAATGTATGTGTATTTTACTTATATTAAACAAGTGCAGAAATATGTACGTTCAGAAATAAAAAAAAATTAGTATTTCAAACCAAACATGTATTAATATTTCACAGACAAAGTATATAAAGTAATTAATATTATCATCATGATTCTCTAAGTGGGATAATACACGAAAAGGGAAAGTCTTACACTACTCACAGATACTCAAAAATATCCTCCTCACTTACACTGCTTCTAGTTCCTAGTACCCTGAACCTGGCAAGCACACGAATCTTCAATCTTGGAACTTAATGTCCGAATAATTCTTTTAACTAATTTAAGTCTACAAGTAGCCTGGAAAGAATAATATAATCGAAAAATAAAAGATTTGTCAGGATTACCCATCAAAAAAGGTCATCTACTTGTTTCTGCCATGCCGTGAATTATTGATAATCATGTAGAAGCGTTGTGCCTAAGGAATTATCCTTCTTATGGCACATATCTACACCTGTTGTAACTAGTCAGTAATTTAAAGTCGATCTTACTTCATGGTGTCGCTGAAAGAGTAGGATTTGTTTGTTGGTGTTGACGAAATTGCACACTCAAGAGACCGAGAGACACGATGATGAACTTCTTAGTGCTGCGATGGCTGAGAGGACACTGAGACAAACTTATTCAGGATCACAATGAATACTGAACATGACTGGATACTGGCAAGGTTAACTGCCGTTGTTGCCTTGCTGGCTTGGAGGAAGAAGGCACAGACGGAACGGTCGAAGAACAGAAGGAGGAGAGGATAATGAGGAGGAGATTGAAGACGACAAGGAGGTATTAAAAGAGGGACAACACTAAAGAAAAATTTACGAATGAAATGGACCGAAGAAAAAGTGTAAGAAAAGGAATTAAAAAGGATATCTAGGCAGTTCTTTCTTCCATTTTAATATTACTGATTCTCCACTTTTATCAGCTTTATATGACTCGAAGTGCAAGAAAGAAAAAGTAAGAAAACCATCACCTATACTACGACCCATAGAGGCTTGAGCAGACCAAGCCTGTTTTTTTTATGACAACATTTCGATCAAGAAGATCTTCAACAAGCCATGACTTGATGAAGCTCTTATTGAGCGAAACGTTGTCCTAATTAAGTCTTCTGCTCTAAGTGTCTCTCTATTACTCATATGTTTGGGGAGACTCTACCGTCCAACCAACAACAAGGTTTTCCATTGACTCTGGGAAGAGGCGGTGGGAATATTTTATTTATCTCAATTTCCCAATGGACCTCTTGGTATTTCGACCGAGGTCATCCTCTGACGTGCCGGTTCACTTTCTAAAAATATTTAGATCAAATCTATGCTATTGCAGGTACACGACGAAATTGTTTCCTGGGACAGTGGGACAAGGAAAGAGGCAATTACGTCTGAGAATTCGGAATGCTTTAGTCCCAATCATGTGGTGGCTGAAGAAGGATGACGCGTTTACCGTGCAAGTCTACTTTACATAAGCATGATATATTGGGGAGGACATTTTTATGTATCTCGGGAACATGACTCAAAGGCTAGAGCTACACCCAACATCGAAAGAGGATTTCAGCTACTGAGCTCAACCATAAATCAAGTATGTTTTTCGTACAAAATATAGCAGTATCATTTGGCTGTATATTATCTCTCTCTCTCGTGTTGGTGGGGCAGGAAGTCTACTGACTTGATAAACTTCGTCATGTTATACAAGGAAGGGAGATACACTCTTATCATACAACACCAAATTTCACAAGATCTAACATACGGGGGTATGTCCTACGAGGAGAGGTTAAGGGAAATCGACCTGACGACACTGGAGGACAGGAGAGATAGGGGGGACATGATAACGACATATAAAATACTGAGAAGAATTGACAAGGTTGACAGAGACAGAATGTTCCAAAGATGGGACACAGCAACAAGGGGACACAGTTGGAAGTTGAAGACTCAGATGAATCACAGGGATGTTAGGAAGTATTTCTTCAGTCACAGAGTAGTCGGGAAGTGGAATAGTTTGGGAAGCGATGTAGTGGAGGCAGGTTCCATACACAGCTTTAAGAAGAGGTATGATAAAGCTCATGGTTCAGGGAGAGTGACCCAGTAGCGGCCAGTGAAGAGGCGGGGCCAGGAGCTATGTCTCGACCCCTGCAACCACAACTAGGTGAGTACAACTAGGTGAGTGAGTACATCATTGATGGCGTGAGGATTAAAATATGGACGTAAAATGCATCGAGGTCTGCACTGGGAATCAAATATCGGTGTTGTTGGGCAGATGTAATGGATTTAGGTACAAACAAAAAAGAACGCTACAGTAGGCCAAGTGGCCAATATTAGGCAGATCTAACTCGCATCCAGCCATTACCACTCATGTAGTTGCGGGTGTGCTGTCATGAGCATTGAACATGCCACTGTGGACGTTTAGATTTGCACGTTCACTGTTGAACAAGCTGGTGTTCGCCTGCAGCTGTGGAAATATGGCTGCCTAGGCGTGGGTTGTGCCTCCACAATTTTCAAGCAACATGTGATGCTAATAGATTTTCTTACTACAAGTTCTTTTACAAGAGGTGAAGCAAAATTACTCTCCTTGATTCGCTGGTGTGCTTCTGAAACCACCTCTCAATATTTTCCTCCATATCTGTGTACACCTATTGTCTCTGGTGGTTAACTTGGACGTTGTTTCAAAGGCATGACACTAGTCGAGTGGATTATATATGCGTTGGTAGTGTTATGTGCGTGCCAAGCGTATTTATGTGTTTGATTCCTAGTGTTAATTTTCCGTGGAGTTTCTCCCATGCAAAGTCTGTCACTTCACCCACGAAAAATATAGTAGACAATAAAATTGTCGTTCCTGTTGTTTAGAGGCGGCCGTAACATAAGTTTCAGCGCCATAAAACAGAAGAAACATGTATCTCGCCTTCTCTTCTTGGGAATCTGCTACTGTGCAACACTAGACAACATAAAGTGATGACAAAAAAAGAATAAACAAAGACACAAGATAAAGAAAAAGCTTGTTCCGAAATTTGTATTTTCTTTCATATTATAGCTAAGAGACTGATTATCCTGCACCCAGGCTTCATCAGTCGAGGCTAAGAGACTGATTATCCTGCACCCAGGCTTCATCAGTCGAGGCTAAGAGACTGATTATCCTGCACCCAGGCTTCATCAGTCGAGGCTAAGAGACTGATTATCCTGCACCCAGGCTTCATCAGTCGAGGCTAAGAGACTGATTATCCTGCACCCAGGCTTCATCAGTCGAGGCTAAGAGACTGATTATCCTGCACCCAGGCTGACGGACTGATTACATCGACCTCTCCACTTCGTCAACCTCACCTTCCATCAAGGCTGATGTCTCCAGGAGTATGATTCATATCTGTATTCGACTGTTGACACCTGCAGCGCAGGTGAAACATTCAGTCAGTCAAGATTCCTGCTACAGCACGTGTCCTTTTTTTCACATTTGTCGACAATACACGAAATCATCCTAGGACACATTTTCCTTTCTCCCTCATGTACAGTCACTCCCTCTTATCCACTGACCATATTCACTTGCACCGTATCTTACGCTGAAGTTTGACGCACAAACATTTTGGTGCCTGGCAGATCACATCAGTAATGATCATTGAAAAATCAATGCGTTCGCCCGCGCGCCCCTGCAGCCTAAGATATTCTTTCATTATTTCACCTTTTTCAAGATTCTTGCATTTACAGATAATTCTGCATCGCGGACGTTGATGTTAGAAATGATGGCGTCCCTGGTTTTCCTAGCTGGACGCTGTTCTCTCAATGCTTGAACAGGGTCGGCATCTCTGTGGGCGATTATAACGTCACTAAGTGATAATTTTGATTGTCCCCGACTGTGTTCTCTTATTCAGTTCTTTTGCTCACCTGAACTCTGATTTGTCTCACTGTCATTGGGGCTGCCTCTTCCCATTTTGTATAGCAGGGAAGGCGAATTAAGCAGACACTTTTGGAGAAATCTCTCAGTAATTTGATGACCGATGAGGCTAGCGACTTGCCTCCTCTAGCCGCCACGGCTAGGCAAACATTGCCCAACAGTAGCAGTGTTCCATGCAGTGGTGGGCGGAGCATCTAGGATAGTGGCGCCTCTGTTTGGCTTCTTCTGGAGGTTGTGAATGCATATCAGTGGTAAAATATACCGACAAGTAGGTGAATAAGACATAAAGTGAGGTTTAATGTCATTTATTGAGAGAGGTCTGCGAGTATTCCAGCTGTGTGTGGACGAGCTGCTTTGGGAATATGTGGAAGGGTCTTGGTAGCTATTGCTTTATTTGCGTTAATATTATCTGAAGGGATGAGATCTATTGGCGTCCATTCAGGTGCTTGAGGGTAGCAATGGATCATCACTTTTCACAGGAGAACATCTTAACCAGGGCAGCTACCAACTTTGCCCAGAAAACCAATATTGATAAGACAAGACAAACTGTTAGCAAGATCGAAACTTGCAGCTCCCTGTACTTGCCAGCTGTGCCGTACCCTTGGCTGTCACCTTCCTCCTGATAACCATCTATCCAATTAGTGAAGGTGTGAGGACAAGGATCAGAACACACACACACACACGCGCGCGCGCGCGCGCACACACACACACACATATGTATATATATATATATATATATATATATATATATATATATATACACAGTGCTATTTCGTTTCTGAAGAGAAATAGGAAAAGTTCTACTGACGTGGGTCTTAGTCATATGATGACCTGTTCCGTGGAGCTTTAAGGTATTTATTTGACCGAGTCCTTCATTAGTCCAGAGAGGCTTCATCAGTCCAATACAAAGAAGAACAGTGAAGATAGGAAGGAGACTGATGTAATCAGTCCCTCAGCCTGGAGTCGATCGACTGATTAAATCGACTCTAGGCTGAGGGACTGATTACCTCAGTCTCCTTCCGATCTCACTTCCCTTCTTTGTACTGGACTGATGAAGCCACTGTGTGTTGAAACATTTTCACAATGAAGATACCCAAGTGTTACACATGTGTCTAATTTATCCCCTCGTCGGTTCTCTGATCCATTTATCTGGAACTGAAGGTAGGAAGGTAGGTTGATTCCTTCATTCGTGAGGTGAGTGAGGCGACAGTACAGTCGAGTGCTGGGAAGTAGGGTGGTTTGGGTGAAGGGTGGGCCCCGGGCGGGGTGTGAGCCAGCTCTGTCACTATTTTTTAGGATAGCTGAGGGTTCGTAGCGACCCTCCAACATCAGAGAAAGTCGGCAAGGACGTACATTCGGTACTCCTCATAGTTGCCAACTGTTCTCCTTGTCAACAGTCACGAGTCTTTCAGGATACTCTGGTACAACGGGTCACTTAGATAAACATCCCTACCATTGATTTAAATTTATTTGACATTTTTGAAGTATCTATGTAAATTACGATATTAGGAATCAATATGAGAGGCTGTGAATGAAATAATAGATAGTCTAAATGATAAATATTGCATTATAATATTATCTTAAGGTTGGCAAACCTACCTTGGAATGAGGGTAGAGATATGGGTCAGCCAACACTCCAGCCCCAGAAAGTTTCGCTCACCTGTAAACACTGATAGCTACGCTTTCTAATATTCTCGTTTTGAGTTCCTTTGCTATCACTTGATTTGGACTACGTCTACCCTGAGGATAAACCTGAGTTAGCAATGTAACACAAGGTATAAGGCTGTAAAAAAATTTCCTAATGTCACAAGTGGCTATATTAGATTTTCCTTGTAAGCAATGTACACTGTTAACTTACTATTGTAACTCTAGTGTATCTTATTAAGAATTAAAGTTATCATTAGCATCATTTTTAAATAACTACTGTTACAATTGATCAATTTTCCCCCGTGATCCGTAACTTTCAAAAATGTTCGTGCAAAATGACATCAACAGGGGTGTGCCGGTTCAACAATTTTCGAAGTTTTATTTACGGTCTTTTGATCATTCAGGAACGACGGAGACACAGTTAGGTCCGACTTATTCTTTTTCTCTGGGTAAAAATTCCCAGAAAGTGGGAAGTGCAATTGTGGCTTCAGGTCAGGGCGCTGAGGATGGTTGTATTACAGGTAGTGGGGGAGGACTTGTGAGGGGAGGGGGAGGATGGGGTGTAACTCAGCTTAGCGTAGTGGGGGAGGACTTGTGAGGGGAGGGTGAGGATGGGGTGTAACTCAGCTTAGCGTGGTGTCAGCAGTACAGAGGCCAGTGTTGAAGGTAGTGGAGGCGCGCAGACGCAGAGGTTTTCCCATATGTGTGTGTGTGTGTGTGAGTGACATTCAACTTAACATTAACAGTAGCGCTGAGGATGATGTCAGTCGCTCGGGACAGTAACTGGATGGTTGACCACGTGGACACAGCCCCAAGGTTAACTAAGGTGACCTTCGATGGACTATGTGCAAGATTCAAGTGCCAGATACGTTATATAACCAAATCTGTTTTTTTTTTTATGGGCGTGATTGCTTTCCAGTCATTCCCACTTAGTTATGTTTATGATATGACCTAGAAGTTTATTGAACTCTTGAACCAGAGTCCATTTGAGTGTCTGCCTGCCATTATTCATGTTTATTTTTATTTAAATAATTGCATCTCTTTTTCTCATGTATGTGAGAGACAGCTAACACCATCAGTTCAACTTAAAATATATCGCAATATAGAGCAAGCATCTGAGATTCCGGCCAAGTTAGAATATTAATACTTGGGTTCCAACCCTGCTCGCCAGTTAATAGCTAAGACATAATGCTCTCTAAATATACTATCCGTTGTATCTCTCTCTCTTTCTCTTTTGCTGTCTCTCTGCTGTCTCTTTTCTGTCTTTTTATGTCTCTATTTCTCTTTTTCTCTTTTTTTCTCTTTTCTTTTTTTCTCTTTTCTTTTTTTCTCTTCTCTTTCTCTTTTATTTTCTCTCTTTCTTTTCTCTTTCTTTTCTCTCTCTTTTTCTTTTCTCTTCCTCTCTCTTTTTTTCTCTTTTTTCTCTCTCTCTCTCTCTCTCTCTCTCTCTCTCTCTCTCTCTCTCTCTCTCACGCACACAAGCAAGCATAGGCACATTGTTGCACCTTACGCATCAAAGTAAACATGTGACGGTGACACATGATGGTAAACAATGATATCAAATATAGGACTCACAAACCAGGTTTACTTCCAGCAGAATATCCCCCCCTTAAGCAGTATAGTTTTTGTGTTATATGACAAGCAAAACCACTGCATTTTCACCTCAAGGATTTCCTGTGATAGTCTTCCTGAGAGGGGACGGCCGAGGTTATTGCACTCTCCCTCCCCCTCCTTGCTGAATGGGTACCGCGTCTGATTCTCAACAAAAGAGAAAGACTTATTATGTTCAGTCCTGAGCGAGAGAAAAAAGACTTATAGGTAATTAAGTTTCCCAAAACTAACTGGCCCTCTTATCTGGCAGTAAATAGATACTTAGGAGGTGTATACCTACGGATTTAGCGCTTCCCCGTAATTATAATAATAATAATTAGGGGGATACATTTTTAATCTATATTTTGCTAATTGTGCACTTGGCAGACTTTAGCTTATAAGTTTAAAAAAAATATTATTATCGTAAATCACAGTTTGTGAGAAAGTGTTCGTAACTGTGACAGTCAGGTCAAACTTAATCTAACTGTTGCAGAAAGGCAAACAAAAAATGTCACTGGCTTGACTAGACTTGTTTCTGTAGCCGCGAGATCCGAGAAAGGTATCCCCCGTATCCCACAAACCCATTCCATTGTACCTTTGTGATCCGAGAAAGGTATCCCTCATATCCAACGACCCCAGCTCCCTGTACCTCAATACACGCCGCAGCAACAGTAGTTCACATCGATCATAAGTTTCTACTGTACCAAAATACAGAGAGAGACAGACGTTCTCAAGGAAAGCAAAATTTAGGTAACCCCTTCAAAGTTCCCTCTGACCAATACCAAATTAACATAAGTTTGGTATATACATGTTCTAGTCGAGTTTCGCCACAGAATATGCATGTAACTAGGTACTCGTAAGTGTCTCATTGCTCGGTAACGGTGGGTTCAGCTCACAGTCGAAGGGCCCGGGTTCAACCCTGAAAGAGGTGACGGATGGGCAGGTCTCATAACATCTGCAGCCCCTCTTCACCTAGTAGTTAAATATATGCCTGGAAATTAGTCGGCTGATGGTGATAGGATTATGGAGAAAGACCAAGGGAACCTGTTGGGAATATGCCACACTGAATGGCTTTATTGGGTTATCCTGGGTTATTAAGATTTTTGGGTTAATCACTCAGTCTTTATTCCTTTTTCTTTCTAATGATCTAGTATAACTGACCTTGGAAGGCATTTTATTAAAGAAGTCTTAAGACGATAGTTAACCTCAGAGATGAACCAAAGTAACATGCACCAGGAATAACATCATTAAGTGGAACAGGAAAAACTGTGCAACTCAAAACTGTAAAAGCGCCCACGAAATATTCAAGACAGGCTGAGGAATGTGCCAGCAAAAACGAGAGAGCGGGTGTCCTATTGCCGCTGTGAGATTAGACTGGTTTCAAGAGCCAGTCAATCAGGTGTTATTACCTGGACTGGCGGTGGGTGGGGTCCATCGACTGATACATGTCAATAACAAACTGTTTTTTTTTTTTTAACTCGGTCGGATGAGGGCGTGTCGAGAGGTATGGCAAGCCTCCTTTCCCTAATTGCTATTGTTCACAATTCGGTGAATAGACAACAGTGTGTTAGACGACTGAGCTGTATGGCCCTAGTGGGTTTAGCGCTTAGCCATGATTGTAATTGTTGTTGTTGTTAAGAGACAGTTGTGGAAAGCATCCTGAGGAAAGAGAGAGAGTAAACCGTAGATCAAGCAGGATATTCAGAGGTGCAAATAAAAAAAAATCCCAGATGCTATGGAATGAGGTAATTTTAATACAGCTGTACATTTGTTTTTTATTGAAGAAAAATAATTATTAAAATAACCTTTAGTCATAATCATGCTGATTAACGTTTATTTTAATTAACTATTATTTTTCTTCAATAAAAAAAAAAACAAGTGCATGGCTAAAATAAAATTACCTTATTCCATAGCATCTGGGATTTTTATTGCATTTGTTTTTATTATAGTATTTGTTATCACTATGATAACATTGCAAACAAATGTGATAACGATTTTGATTGCTGTGATGACTAGGACACTCAAATTTTAAAAAATTGTAATATGTATTGAATATTATTTATTGTTTTTTGTATGATATTAAAATTAACAAATTTATTGCTTAGGGTATTACCGTAAGTAAAAGACACACAAGCTTAGACCCCAAGCTTAATTAAATCTTATAGACAATACTTGGAAAACATACAATATACATAGCGCAGATGTGCAAGTGAATGGAGAGGGTGAGAGGACCCTTTACCTCAGTTCACACAGCTGGCTATACAATAGGTGGAAGATTCAAAAAGTTACCTGTATTGTGTGTGATGGTGTTTTGTAGTGTTAATTGGGGTTGATTTTAAGCATCACTGCTTGTCTCTTGTGTTCTGAAATACTGTACCTGTACCTAGTTTCGCCTCAGTCTATTTCATGATGTGGAGATGTGCGTTACGATGATTGGCCCAAGCATTCAAAGGGTCGTTGGTCAAAAAATTATATTTTTCTTCAGTGCGCGTTTCCAAGTTGCTGGCTCTCTCACCAACGTAAAAATGTTGTCGTAGCCACAACCGGTAATGCTGTAAACTAAATCTTAGCATTATTTTTCTTGGCGAGGCTACCATCGCAGGCTCTGCTGGTGTCTCTTGAGAGTGGGAAGTGTGATGTTGGCGACATTTGAGGTTGGCCTTGTGAAAAAAATTAGGAGGGCTTCAGGAACAGCGGAAGTGTGAAAGATGAGGAACCTGATGTTAGTTTTCTCTTTCTTGGGATGCAAGCGTCTTAGAAGCACTTATCCATGCCTGTAGGAAAGTATTAGGAAGAAACTGAACTTGAGGACTCACGAAATCGTAATAACACGATTGCATACAAACCATACCACGGGTGGGGATAGAACCCGCGGTCAGAGTCATAAAACTCCAGACCGACGCGCTAGCCACTGGGCCAGCTGGCTACAATAAGATTTGTCCAACTAGGTATATTTATACACCTTCCTATGGTTGGTATCCAAGAGGGACGTCTGTATTTTAGACTTCTTGTACAAGTGAAAAAGATGTATAATCTCCCGAGCCTGAAAAAAAACAGATCTTTTTACAACAAAAGATTAAGGGCAACAAATATGGTTTTCAAAAATGTTTTAACAAGTATTTTTTGTTTATTCCAAGCAGTCTCATTGTTGTCGTAAAATTAAAATACTCTGTTTCAGTTGCGAAACATTTTTTTTTATTTTTTTTTGTTAGTGTGTTTGTGTGTGTAGCCTTGTATGCTGATGTCTGCCACCTTCATGGGAAGGAGGATGGGTGCGTTGGTGCTGGTGAAGGGCTCTAAATCCAGGGAATTGAAGCTACCCTCCCCTTTCTGGAATCAAACTTAATTACCTCCAATTCCCCAACCGCTGTGTGACTTACATCGGTTTAGCTCTCAACGATTAATATAATTTATATGTGCACATGTCAACAATGACAACAACAACGGTATATTTCCGCATGTATAGCCATATATGTAATTTATATCAATGGGCTTTGAAACATCTTGTGAAAAAAATATATAAACTTCAATGTAATCAAATGTATATACTGCTTTGACGCTTATTGCCTCTTCTTCTTTCAGAGTTATAGATAGTTGATGTCAGCCATACTGGAAATGAGAATTATTTCATTTCTGAATAAAATATCTGAGTATTCGTATGACTGAAATGAATAAGAAAAGTGGTAGTGGATGGTGAAGCTAAACTGTTACGTTAAATGGTGAACTATCGTGAAGTTGCTGGACCACTAAAAACATTTACCACATTATGATGATTAGCCACTCTATGTGACTATTCATCGAAAACCCGCAATGAACTAATTCGAACTTTAGTGGCCTCAGTAAAGGTGTTGTGATCAGTGACTATGTGGGGAAGACCTGGGAAGTATGAGTACCTCGCCGTCAGAAGGCATCCGGGAGGAGAGACAGAGAGGGCGCAGGAGGGTCTGGGCGCCCCTACGTAGTGTGGTGGGTGCAGCAATGGTGATACTCTGCTCAGTTTCCTCTATAGGAGTCTACGCCACTTTCAACCACCGTTCCTGTGAGTATTTGACTATATATATATATAATTTATTTTTGTAACTAATGATATACATGTAATGTCAACAAAGTTCTAACGAGTTCTCTGTATTAGCAGTGAGTATCCTTTTTCTTAAGTAAAAGGACACAAGTGTAACTAATGTGACATTTTATTGTGACAACGTTTCGCTCTTCAGGAGCTTTGTCAAGCCGTTATTGTCGGCAATTCTTCCAACATTAATACACCATCCTTCTTTTTAACACTGATGAGTTCTACAGGCTAAGAGCTGTTATCCTCCTCAGCTCATTTCTTAGCTCACCTCCATCTAAGGTATACTAGCACACCCTGGGATGCCTCCCACAACACTCAACGAACACCCAGGTACTATTAATTGCTAGGTGAACAGGGGCAGCAGGTGTAAGGAAATATGCCAAACCTTTCCAACCCGTGCTGGGAATCGAACTACGGACCTTCAGTATGTGAGCTGAGTGTTTCGCTGAGGATATCAAATCATAGTGAAACGTTTTCCCAGTACACGCTTATTCTGAAACTTGACTTTTGTTTGTTGAATTATCCTTAAATTTATCCCGTCGACTACGGAAAAGTTATTATGACATTTTTGTATCCCATTCACCCTCTGGGGACGTTGGTCATGTTCCCTTACACCTGTTGCCCCTCTGCACCAAGCAGTATATAGTGTCAGCTCACTGCCGTGGGTGCATTCCTTGGAAAGAGAAAAACAGATTATTAATGAGCAAATGATTTGTTTCCTATGGTTGCCCTGGCAACGTCGAAAATATACTCACTGAGGGAATATATATACTTCTCAGTGCAAACTTTTTGTCATTATTCTTTTGTTTTGGTTTTTAATTTCGTGCCGCTTTTGTGTTGTAGGTAAATAAAATGTAAATGCATATTTTTTTTATTATTTAAATGGTGTGAGGGGAGGAAGGTAATTAATGCGAGTTATTAATTTTTAAACGAACTAAATAAAAAAGAAAAATCCTATTTTTTTTCTTTTCAGTGCAAGTCTTAAATTTTGATGTTTGTAGATGACACTTCGGTGCAGTGGTGGATACGTTTAGGGGCAACGTTTCGCTCACGTGCAGGCTTTATCAAGCCACTGACTTTATGAAACCCATACGCACTACGCATGCACGCATGCGCGCGCACACACACACGCACACACACTGTTGATGTGTTTATGTACATTGATGACGTAGTGCGTTCATGTACGTTGATGACGCTATTGTGTTCACATACGCTGATGACGCTGTTGTGCATGATTATACGCATTTTTGTTTTAATAGGCGATATTTTTTTTGTTGTGTGTGTGTACTCACCCAATTAGGTGAGTCACACACACACACACACACACACACACACACACACACACAAATATCGCCTATTAAAACAAAAATGCGTATAATCATGCACAGCATCGTCATCAACGTACGTGAACGCACCAACTACGTCATCAATGTACATAAACACATCAACGGCGTCAACCACAAAACATTGATGAAGCATTTCAAAATACCTAATAAAACAATAATTTTGTGATATTGGTTTAATGGGTGAAGCGCTAAGCCCGTATGGATCATTCAACCTCAGGCATGGTGGAGGCTCGATCCTCCGTCCGCTAATCGTGGTCCCGGTCGGCGGATCCGTCAGGCTGTTGGTGAGTCCTTGTAGTAGTAAGTGTCCTACAATACCCTGCCACCACTACTATACACTGCCACCACTACTATACCCTGCCACCATTACTGTATCCTGCCACCCCTACTATACCCTTCTACCTTTTCACCCCGACTATATCCTTCCACCACTACAATACAATGTCACCCGTACTATGCCCTGCAACCCTTCCCTAGTCCCTACTGCCACCACTACTATACCCTGCCACCATTACTGTATCCTGCCACCCCTACTATACCCTTCTACCTTTCCACCCCGACTTTACCCTGCCACCCTCACTATAACTTGCCACCCCTATTGTACTTTGCAACCCCTACTGTACCCTGCCAGCCCTACTATATTCCTGCCACCAGTACTATACCCTTCCACCACTACAATACAATGTCACCCGTACTATACCCTGCCACCCCTCCCCTAGTCCCTACTGTTCCCCTCTACCTTTACCCTGCCACCCCTCCCCTAGTCCCTACTGTTCCCTTCTACCTTTACCCTGCCCCCTCCCGTAGTAACTACTCTTCCCGTCTACTTTTACCCTGGCACCCCTCCCCTAGTAACTTCTCTTCCCCTCTACCTTTACCCTGGCACGCTCGGTACCTGTCATTCGCTTTCACATTTCTCCCTTTGTTCTCCAGGCGGAACTATGTCTTCCGCCTCTCTCTCTCTCTCTCTCTCTCTCTCTTTCTCTCTCTCTCTCTCTCTCTCTCTCTCTCTCTCCTCTTTTTGTATTTCCTTCCCTCCAGCAATCATCGCACCTTCCTATATTTTTACTCCTTAACATCATTGTCATCATCAATCTCAATATCCTCTTCCTCCTCCTCTTCCTCCTCCAACTCTTTTTTCATTCTCTCCTTCTCCATGTCCCTCACTTTTATCTCTGCCTTACAGAGTGACCAAATTTTCACCAAAAAAATGTCAGAATTACTGAGAAAGTAATTAAAGCGGTTTTCTCTCTGACAAGAGCAGTTGAACGATTTATTTCGCAAAGATTGGTCACGTTTATACTCGTGTACTTACCTACTTGTGGGTACATGGGTCGAATCACAGCTCCTGGCCCCGTGTGTGTGTGTGTGTGTGTGCTTTGTCACCTACTTGTATTCACTTATTTGTGGTTGAAGGGTCGAGTCTAGTGTGGGTGAGGACGTGTCTAGTGTACTCTCTGTGGACTGAACCATCTTTTCTCTGTGAAGACTTTTCTACTGTGCTCTCCGTTCTTAACTACCTGAGATTGGATGATGGTTTCCCTCGACTACGAGCAGCTATATCTCCAACTTAAGACAGAATTAACGGAAGCTAGAAGAGAAATTCAACGTTTGAAAGGTATATGCAAGGATTATCCCCGGAACAATGTCGCCGATTATCAGACCAACGAATGGATGCTAGTCGGATCTGAAGGGACGAAGCTGAAGTTGAAGGTCCAGGAGAATGCTGTGAAAACTAGGAACTCTCTTTCCTTGTTATCAGACGAATGTGAAGACATCCCAGCGAAGACCATCTCTATCTACAAAGACCGTCGAGAACGTCATGCACACCGCCAGTCGAGGTAAGAACATTGTTTTAGTTGGGGACAGTCAGATTAGGTTTATAGATAGGGAATTTTGTCTTAAGGATAGGAATAGGAGGCAGAGGGTGTGTTATCCTGAGGCTGGGATGAAGGATATTGTTAGCCGTCTGGACGACATCATGAGAGGTAATGGGAGCAATCCTATTATTTGTCTCAGTGCTGGAGGCAACGATGTTGGCAGGCGTAGGAGTGAGGAGCTGATTAGCAGCTATAGGTCAGCAATAGACAGAATTAGGAAGAAGGGTAGGAACCCTGTCATATGTGTATTTTGCCAAGGAGAGGAGTTGGAAATGAATGGTTGTCCAGGGCAATTGGTGTCAATTGCTGGCTGGACAAATACTGTAAGGAAAATGCAGTAACATTCATTGACAACTGGGACCTCTTCTATGCAGAAATGACATGTATGCCAGGGATGGGGTTCACTTACCTAGGTCTGGGGTGGGGGCACTGGCAACTGCAGTGGAGGGAGTTGTTAGGGCTTTAAACTAGAAAACGTTAGTGGTATGGGTTATGGGGGGAAAACAGTGAAGTCCCAGTGTAGTAATGTTATGAATTTTAGGGGAACTAGTAATAGGCAGAATAAGGTGGATATTGGAGAGTCAGTGGAACTAGGTAACAAGGACAGCAATAGGTATAGTGGAAAAACAGAAATGAACAAGAAGAATAAAGAGAAGGGAGGTTTTCTGAACATTTTTTATACTAATAGTCGTAGTGTGAGAAATAAGATGGACGAATTGAGATTAGTTGCAAGTGCAAGTAATATTGATGTTTTTGCATTAACTGAGACGTGGTTTAATATGAAAAATCGGGACATGCATGCTAAATGTCACATTCAGGGTTTTAAATTGTTCCAAGTAGACAGAAGTATCGGGAAGGGGGGTGGGGTGGCACCTATGTCCGTGATCATTTAAATTGTTGCATAAAAACGGGTATAAAGTCTGAAATAATACATACAGAGTCTTTCTGGATAGAATTTTCAGAGGTGTGAAAAATTGATTTTAGGAGTGATATACTGTCCTCCAAACTTAAATAGAGAACAAGGGAAACTACTTTGGGAGGAAATTGTTAAGGCCACAAGGCATGATAACGTAGTGATTCTAGGGGACTTTAACTTTAGTCAGATTGATTGGAATTTCTTGACAGGTAATTTAGAATCAAACTACTTTTTAGAAGTAGTTCAGTATTGTTTTGTGACAGAACCTACAAGGGGAAATAACCTACTTGACTTGGTTCTGGCAAACAAGGAATCCCTTGTTAATAATTTAGAAATTACAGACGAACTCGGCACAAGCGACCACAAGTCAATTACCTTTAGCATTGAATGGATGTATGATAGTAGGGATAATTCAGTAACAGTCCCAGACTTTCGCTAAGCAGATTATAATGGGCTTAGAGAACACTTATCAACTGTGGACTGGGGTAACGAAGAGAGCTATCAATATGACAGCTTTCTTAACACTATACAGGCAGCCCAAAGAACATTTATCCCCTATAAAGAAATTAGATCAAGTAGAAATGACCCAAAATGGATGAATAATAGGATCAAATATCTTTTAGGGCAGAAGAAAGGAATTTATAGGTGCATAAATAGAGGTGAGGATCATCTTATAAATCAGTATACTGACATTAAGAGGGACGTTAAAAAGGGTATAAGAAAAGCTAAACGGGACTATGAAATTAAAGTTGCTAGGGATTCAAAAACTAACCCAAAAAGTTTTTCCCAGGTTTATAGAACAAAAGTTAGGGATAAGATAGGTCCCCTTAAAAATAACTCTGGACATCTTACTGACAAGGAGAATGATATGTGCTCTATTTTTAATAATTATTTTCTCTCGGTTTTCACAAAGGAAGACACTAATAATATCCCAGTAATTAATTTTTATAGTGGCCCTGAATAAGATAAATTATGTAATATCACAGTCACTAGCGAAATGGTTATGAAACAAGTAGACCGACTGAAACAAAATAAATCGCCGAGTCCTGATGAGCTTTTTGCAAGGGTTCTTAAGGAATGCAAAATGGAACTCTGTGAACCATTAAGTAGCATTTTTAATTATTTATCTCTTCAAACAGGTGTAGTGTCTGATATGTGGAAGATGGCTAATGTAATTCTTATTTTTAAAGCAGGGGACAAGTCACTACCGTCAAATTACCGCCCAATAAGCCTAACCCCAATTGTAGACAAATTACTAGAGTCAATTATAGCTGATATTATTAGAAGCCATCTAGATAACCATAATTTGATTAATGATACTCAGCATGGATTCACGAGGGGCCGTTCCTGCCTATCTAATTTATTAACCTTCTTCAGTAAAGCTTTTGAGGCTGTTGATCACGATAAAGAATTCGATATTGTTTATTTAGACTTTAGTAAGGCTTTTGATAGAGTACCGCACCAGAGACTGTTAAAGAAAGTGGCAGCTCATGGCATTGGGGAAAAAGTGCTATCATGGATCGAGTCATGGCTCACCAATAGGAAGCAGAGAGTGTGCATAAATGGGGTTAAATCCGAATGGGGACTTGTAACAAGTGGTGTTCCACAGGGATCAGTCTTAGGCCCGTTGTTATTTATAATATATATCAATGACCTTGACGAGGGAATTACTAGTGATATGAGCAAATTCGCCGACGACACGAAGATAGGTAGGATAATTGATTCAAACATAGAAGTCATAGAACTTCAGGAAGATTTAGACAAACTTAATTCGTGGTCAGAAAAGTGGCAGATGCAGTTCAATGTAGATAAATGCAAGGTTCTGAAGCTCGGGAGTGTCCATAACCCAAGCACTTATAAGTTAAATAACGTAGAACTTAGCCATACAGATTGCGAGAAGGACTTGGGGGTGATGATAAGCAGCAACCTTAAACCAAGACAGCAATGCCTAAGCGTACGTAATAAGGCAAATAGATTACTGGGATTTATATGAAGAACATAAGAACATAAGAAAGGAGGAACACTGCAGCAGGCCTGTTGGCCCATACTAGGCAGGTCCTTCACAATCCGTCCCACTAACAGAATATTTGCTCAACCCAATTTTCAATGCTACCCAAGAAATAAGCTTTGACAATTCTACCCACTCATGCGCGAGTCCCACTCAAATCCAACCCCTCTCACTCATGAATTTATCCAACCTAAATTTGAAACTACCCAAGGTCCTAGCTTCAATAACCCCACTAGGCAGACTGTTCCACTCATCAACTACCCTATTTCCAAACCAATACTTTCCTATATCCTTTCTAAATCTAAACTTATCTAACTTGAATCCATTATTGCGGGTTCTTTCTTGGAGAGATATCCTCAAGACCTTATTTATATCCCCTTTGTTAATACCCATTTTCCACTTGTATACCTCGATCATGTCTCCCCTCATTCTACGTCTTACAAGTGAATGTAATTTTAGGGTCTTCAATCTTTCTTCGTAAGGAAGATTTCTAATGCTATGTATTAATTTAGTCATTCTACGCTGAATGTTTTCTAACGAATTTATGTCCATTCTGTAATATGGAGACCAGAACTGAGCTGCGTAATCTAGGTGAGGCCTTACTAATGATGTATAAAGCTGTAATATAACCTCTGGACTTCTGTTGCTAACACTTCTTGATATAAATCCCAGTAATCTATTTGCCTTATTATGTACGCTTAGGCATTGCTGTCTTGGTTTAAGGTTGCTGCTTACCATCACCCCCAAGTCCTTCTCGCAATCTGTATGGCTAAGTTCTACGTTATTTAACTTATAAGTGCTTGGGTTATGGACACTCCGAGCTTCAGAACCTTGCATTTATCTACATTGAACTGCATCTGCCACTTTTCTGACCACGAATTAAGTTTGTCTAAATCTTCCTGAAGTTCTATGACATCTATGTTTGAATCAATTATCCTACCTATCTTCGTGTCGTCGGCGAATTTGCTCATATCACTAGTAATTCCCTCATCAAGGTCATTGATATATATTATAAATAACAATGGGCCTAAGACTGATCCCTGTGGAACACCACTTGTTACAAGTCCCCATTCGGATTTAACCCCATTTATGCACACTCTCTGCTTCCTATTGGTGAGCCATGACTCGATCCATGACAGCACTTTTCCCCAATGCCATGAGCTGCCACTTTCTTTAACAGTCTCTGGTGCGGTACTCTATCAAAAGCCTTACTAAAGTCTAAATAAACAATATCGAATTCTTTATCGTGATCAACAGCCTCAAAGCTTTACTGAAGAAGGTTAATAAATTAGATAGGCAGGAACGGCCCTCGTGAATCCATGCTGGGTATCATTAATCAAATTATGGTTATCTAGATGGCTTCTAATAATATCAGCTATAATTGACTCTAGTAATTTGCCTACAATTGAGGTCAGGCTTATTGGGCGGTAGTTTGACGGTAGTGACTTGTCCCCTGCTTTAAAAATAGGAATTACATTAGCCATCTTCCACATATCAGACACTACACCTGTTTGAAGAGATAAATTAAAAATGTTAGATATTGGTTCACAGAGTTCCATTTGCATTCCTTAAGAACTTTTGCAAAAAGCTCATCAGGACCCGGCGATTTATTTTGTTTCAGTCGGTCCAGCTGTTTCATAATCATTTCGCTAGTGAATGTGATATTACATAATTTATCTTCTTCTGGGCCTCTGTAAAAATTAATTACTGGGATATTATTAATGTCTTCCTGTGTGAAAACCGAGAGAAAATAATTATAAAAATAGAGCACATATCATTCTCCTTGTCAGTAAGATGCCCAAAGTTATTTTTAAGGGGACCTATCTTATCCTAACTTTTGTTCTATAAACCTGGAAAAACTTTTGGGTAAGTTTTGAATCCCTAGCAACTTTAATTTCATAGTCCGTTTAGCTTTTCTTATTCCCTTTTAACGTCCCTCTTAATGTCAGTATACTGATTTATAAGATGACCCTCACCTCTTTTTATGCGCCTATAAATTCCTTTCTTTTGCCCTAAAAGATATTTGAGCCTATTATTCATCCATTTTGGGTCATTTCTACTGATCTAATTTCTTTATACGGATAAATGTGAATGAATGGTTCAGAGAACCGACGAGTTGTAAATTAGACACATATGCAACACTTGTGTATCTTTATTGAGGAAACGTTTCGCCACACAGTGGCTTCATCAGTCCATACAAAGGAGAATCGTGAAGAACAGGAGGAGTGTGAGGTTGTCAGGCCTCAATCTTGAGTAGATGTTGTCAGTCCATCAATCTTGAATAGAATAACAGCGTATGAGCAGAGGGAGCTATATACTGTGACAGGAGAGTGCACAGTTGTAGGAGGTGTCACATTTGTTCAATGTGGAAGTAGGTCATGCCCAAGGAATAGGCAAGCGAAGAAATCCCTGTATTAAGATACCAAGATGTTGCAACATCTTGGTATCTTAATACAGGATTTCTTCGCCTATCCTGGGCACGACTACTCCCATTGACAAATGTGCCCTCCTCAACTGCTGCACCTCTCTGTCACAGTATATAGCTCCCTCTGCTCACCTGTTATTCTATTCAGATTGATGGACTGACACATCTACTCAGTGAGGCTGCCTACACTCTCCTGTTCTTCACGATTCTCCTTGATGGACTGATGGCCACTGGTGGCGAAACTTTCCTCAATAAGGTACACAAGTGTGAATGTTCTAATTTACAACTGTCAGTTCTGAACCATTCATTCACATCCTGTCTGACCTGCAACATCTTGGTATCTTAATACAGGGATTTCTTCGCTTGCCTATTCCTTGGGCACGACCTACTTCCACATTGAACAAATGTGACACCTCCTACAACTGCTGCACCTCTCCTGTCTACAGTATATAGCTCCCTCTGCTCATACGCTGTTATTCTATTCAAGATTGATGGACTGACAACATCTACTCAAGATTGAGGGCCTGACAACCTCACACTCCTCCTGTTCTTCACGATTCTCCTTTGTATGGACTGATGAAGCCACTGTGTGGCGAAACGTTTCCTCAATAAAGATACACAAGTGTTGCATATGTGTCTAATTTACCAACTCGTCGGTTCTCTGAACCATTCATTCACATCCTGTCTGACACTGCAACATCTTGGTATCTTAATACAGGGATTTCTTCGCTTGCCTATTCCTTGGGCAGACCTACTTCCACATTGAACAAATGTGACACCTCCTACAACTGCTGCACCTCTCCCTGTCTACAGTATATAGCTCCCTCTGCTCATACGCTGTTATTCTATTCAAGATTGATGGACTGACAACATCTACTCAAGATTGAGGGCCTGACAACCTCACACTCCTCCTGTTCTTCACGATTCTCCTTTGTATGGACTGATGAAGCCACTGTGTGGCGAAACGTTTCCTCAATAAAGATACACAAGTGTTGCATATGTGTCTAATTTACCAACTCGTCGGTTCTCTGAACCATTCATTCACATCCTGTCTGACACTGCAACATCTTGGTATCTTAATACAGGGATTTCTTCGCTTGCCTATTCCTTGGGCACGACCTACTTCCACATTGAACAAATGTGACACCTCCTACAACTGCTGCACCTCTCCTGTCTACAGTATATAGCTCCCTCTGCTCATACGCTGTTATTCTATTCAAGATTGATGGACTGACAACATCTACTCAAGATTGAGGGCCTGACAACCTCACACTCCTCCTGTTCTTCACGATTCTCCTTTGTATGGACTGATGAAGCCACTGTGTGGCGAAACGTTTCCTCAATAAAGATACACAAGTGTTGCATATGTGTCTAATTTACCAACACGGGATAAATGTTCTTTGGGCAGCCTGTATAGTGTTAAGAAAACTGTCATATTGATACCTCTCTTCTTCACCCCAGTCCACAGTTGATAAGTGTTCTCTAAGTCCATTATAATCTGCTAAGCGAAAATCTGGGACCATTACTGAATTATCCCTACTATCATACATCCATTCAATGCTAAAGGTAATTGACTTGTGGTCGCTTGAGCCGAGTTCCTCTGTAATTTCTAAATTATTAACAAGGGTTTCCTTGCTTGCCAGAACCAAGTCAAGTAGGTTATTTCCTCTTGTAGGTTCTGTTACAAACTGCTTCAAAAAGCAATCCTGAACTACTTCTAAAAAGTCGTTAGATTCTAAATTCCCTGTCATGAAATTCCAATCAATCTGACTAAAGTTTTTTACAGAGGCCCAGAAGAAGATAAATTATGTAATATCACAGTCACTAGCGAAATGATTATGAAACAGCTGGACCGACTGAAACAAAATAAATCGCCGGGTCCTGATGAGCTTTTTGCAAGGGTTCTTAAGGAATGCAAAATGGAACTCTGTGAACCAATATCTAACATTTTTAATTTATCTCTTCAAACAGGTGTAGTGTCTGATATGTGGAAGATGGCTAATGTAATTCCTATTTTTAAAGCAGGGGACAAGTCACTACCGTCAAACTACCGCCCAATAAGCCTGACCTCAATTGTAGGCAAATTACTAGAGTCAATTATAGCTGATATTATTAGAAGCCATCTAGATAACCATAATTTGATTAATGATACCCAGCATGGATTCACGAGGGCCGTTCCTGCCTATCTAATTTATTAACCTTCTTCAGTAAAGCTTTTGAGGCTGTTGATCACGATAAAGAATTCGATATTGTTTATTTAGACTTTAGTAAGGCTTTTGATAGAGTACCGCACCAGAGACTGTTAAAGAAAGTGGCAGCTCATGGCATTGGGGGAAAAGTGCTGTCATGGATCGAGTCATGGCTCACCAATAGGAAGCAGAGAGTGTGCATAAATGGGGTTAAATCCGAATGGGGACTTGTAACAAGTGGTGTTCCACAGGGATCAGTCTTAGGCCCATTGTTATTTATAATATATATCAATGACCTTGATGAGGAATTACTAGTGATATGAGCAAATTCGCCGACGACACGAAGATAGGTAGGATAATTGATTCAAACATAGATGTCATAGAACTTCAGGAAGATTTAGACAAACTTAATTCGTGGTCAGAAAAGTGGCAGATGCAGTTCAATGTAGATAAATGCAATGTTCTGAAGCTCGGGAGTGTCCATAACCCAAGCACTTATAAGTTAAATAACGTAGAACTTAGCCATACAGATTGCGAGAAGGACTTGGGGGTGATGGTAAGCAGCAACCTTAAACCAAGACAGCAATGCCTAAGCGTACGTAATAAGGCAAATAGATTACTGGGATTTATATCAAGAAGTGTTAGCAACAGAAGTCCAGAGGTTATATTACAGCTTTATACATCATTAGTAAGGCCTCACCTAGATTACGCAGCTCAGTTCTGGTCTCCATATTACAGAATGGACATAAATTCGTTAGAAAACATTCAGCGTAGAATGACTAAATTAATACATAGCATTAGAAATCTTCCTTACGAAGAAAGATTGAAGACCCTAAAATTACATTCACTTGTAAGACGTAGAATGAGGGAGACATGATCGAGGTATACAAGTGGAAAATGGGTATTAACAAGGGGATATAAATAAGGTCTTGAGGATATCTCTCCAAGAGAGACCGCAAATAATGGATTCAAGTTAGATAAGTTTAGATTTAGAAAGGATATAGGAAAGTATTGGTTTGGAAATAGGGTAGTTGATGAGTGGAACAGTCTGCCTAGTAGGGTTATTGAAGCTAGGACCTTGGGTAGTTTCAAATTTAGGTTGGATAAATTCATGAGTGAGAGGGTTGGATTTGAGTGGGACTCGCGCATGAGTGGGTAGAATTGTCAGAGCTTGTTTCTTGGGTGGCTTTGAAAGTTGGGTTGAGCAAATGTTCTGTTAGTGGGATGGATTGTGAAGGACCTGCCTAGTATGGGCCAACAGGCCTGCTGCAGTGTTCCTCCTTTCTTATGTTCTTATGTTCTTAGTTAAAGTCCCCTAGAATTACTACGTTATCGTGTCTTGTGGCCTTAACAATTTCCTCCCAAAGTAGTCTCCCTTGTTCCCTATCTAAGTTATATTACAGAGGTTATATTACAGCTTTATACATCGTTAGTAAGGCCTCACCTAGATTACGCAGCTCAGTTCTGGTCTCCATATTACAGAATGGACATAAATTCGTTAGAAAACATTCAGCGTAGAATGACTAAATTAATACATAGCATTAGAAATCTTCCTTACGAAGAAAGATTGAAGACCCTTAAATTACATTCACTTGTAAGACGTAGAATGAGGGGAGACATGATCGAGGTATACAAGTGGAAAATGGGTATTAACAAAGGGGATATAAATAAGGTCTTGAGGGTATCTCTCCAAGAGAGAACCGCAATAATGATTCAAGTTAGATAAGTTTAGATTTAGAAAGGATATAGGAAAGTATTGGTTTGGAAATAGGGTAGTTGATGAGTGGAACAGTCTGCCTAGTAGGGTTATTGAAGCAAGGACCTTGGGTAGTTTTAAATTTAGGTTGGATAAATTCATGAGTGAAAGGGGTTGGATTTGAGTGGGAATTGCACATGAGTAAATAAAATTATCAAAGCTTATTTCTTGGATAGCATTGAAAATTAGGTTGAACAAATATTCTGTTAGTGCGATGGAATGTGAAGGACCTGCCTAGAATGGGCCAACAGGCCTTCTGCAGTGTTCCTCCTTTCTTATGTTCTTATGTTCTTATGAAAGTATTGGTTTTGAAATAGGGTAGTTGATGAGTGGAACAGTCTGCCTAGTAGGGTTATTGAAGCAAGGACCTTGGGTAGTTTCAAATTTAGGTTAGATAAATTCATGAGTGAGAGGGGTTGGATTTGAGTGGGAATTGCACATGAGTAAATAGAATTATCAAAGCTTATTTCTTGGGTAGCATTGAAGATTGGGTTGAACAAATATTCTGTTAGTGGGATGGAATGTGAAGGGCTTGCCTAGTATGGGCCAACAGGCCTGCTGCAGTGTTTCTCCTTTCTTATGTTCTTATGTTTCTATGGTCTAAGCTCTTGGTTCTTGCGTCTTAAGAATATAAGAAAGGAGCACTGCAGCAGACCTACTGGCCCATACTAGGCTTGTCCACCTCACACCCACCCTCCCTCATCCACTAACGTACTTGTCTAAACTATTTTTAAAGGTGCTGTCTTGCTATGTTCACTCCTTCTTAGAATCGTGGGAACTGTCATAACTATTCTTAAAACTATATATAAACCTCTTCCGAGTCTTTTATATGTCGTTATGTCTCTCATGGCTCCTAAATCCACTAATGTCGTCAGGTTCAATTACTTTAGCTTCTCTTAACAGTTCATTCTCAGCAGCTCTGGGACTAGTTTACTTAAGAACATAAGAACATAAGAAAGGAGGAACACTGCAGCAGGCCTGTTGGCCCATACTAGGCAGGTCCTTCACAATCCATCCCACTAACAGAATATTTGCTCAACCCAATTTTCAAAGCTACCCAAGAAATAAGCTTTGACAATTCTACCCACTCATGCGAGTCCCACTCAAATCCAACCTCTCACTCATGAATTTATCCAACCTAAATTTGAAACTACCCAAGGTCCTAGCTTCAATAACCTACTAGGCAGACTGTTCCACTCATCAACTACCCTATTTCCAAACCAATACTTTCCTATATCCTTTCTAAATCTAAACTTATCTAACTTGAATCCATTATTGCGGGTTCTCTCTTGGAGAGATATCCTTAAGACCTTATTTATATCCCATTTTTAATACTCCATTTTCCACTTGTATACCTCGATCATGTCTCCCTCATTCTACGTCTTACAAGTGAATGTAATTTTAGGGTCTTCAATCTTTCTTCGTAAGGAAGATTTCTAATGCTATGTATTAATTTAGTCATTCTACGCTGAATGTTTTCTAACGAATTTATGTCCATTCTGTAATATGAGACCAGAACTGAGCTGCGTAATCTAGGTGAGGCCTTACTAATGATGTATAAAGCTGTAATATAACCTCTGGACTTCTGTTGCTAACACTTCTTGATATAAATCCAGTAATCTATTTGCCTTATTACGTACGCTTAGGCATTGCTGTCTTGGTTTAAGGTTGCTGCTTACCATCACCCCAAGTCCTCGCAATCTGTATGGCTAATTTCTACGTTATTTAACTTATAAGTGCTTGGGTTATGGACACTCCCGAGCTTCAGAACCTTGCATTTATCTACATTGAACTGCATCTGCCACATTTCTGACCACGAATTAAGTTTGTCTAAATCTTCCTGAAGTTCTATGACATCTATGTTTGAATCAATTATCCTACCTATCTTCGTGTCGTCGGCGAATTTGCTCATATCACTAGTAATTCCCTCATCAAGGTCATTGATATATATTATAAATAACAATGGGCCTAAGACTGATCCCTGTGGAACACCACTTGTTACAAGTCCCCATTCGGATTTAACCCCATTTATGCACACTCTCTGCTTCCTATTGGTGAGCCATGACTCGATCCATGACAGCACTTTTCCCCTAATGCCATGAGCTGCCACTTTCTTTAACAGTCTCTGGTGCGGTACTCTATCAAAAGCCTTACTAAAGTCTAAATAAACAATATCGAATTCTTTATCGTGATCAACAGCCTCAAAAGCTTTACTGAAGAAGGTTAATAAATTAGATAGGCAGGAACGGCCCCTCGTGAATCCATGCTGGGTATCATTAATCAAATTATGGTTATCTAGATGGCTTCTAATAATATCAGCTATAATTGACTCTAGTAATTTGCCTACAATTGAGGTCAGGCTTATTGGGCGGTAGCATGCTTCATCTGGTGAGGATTCGATGATGGTAATTAACCTAAAATATGTCGTATTTAGGGCTATTAATGACTCGAGAATTCTGAAGTCTACTTACTGTTAGGCTGTGCAAACAAGCATTCAGATATTGGGTTTATATATATGACTTTGGTGATCTGTTCGGCACTATGCTCACACCGAGGTCTTCCTCTCTAAGTTTACAGCCTCAGTCCCCGGAGTCTATACTCAGTTCCCGGTCTTCTCTCTTTCCCATAATTTTCATTTGGCAGGGATGAATGCCAGTAGCTGCTTGTTTGACCTGTTTTGCAGTTTGTCGAGGTCTATTTGTAGCTTCTCCTTGTTTTGGGTTTAAGTTTGTTTAATCTTCATACATAACTTGAAACTTTTATAATGGTTTTACATAATAAATTATGTAGAATTTAACTTGGTGAAAGTTGAGTGAAAATTTGACCAATTTTCTCTATCTGATCATGATACAGAGATGATCGAAACACTGTATAAAAACACACCAATCTAGCCTTTGTGTCGTACTCTTCAGTAAATAAGAAGACAACAACATTCAGGTGTTTCTAATATTTAACCAAATGATTTCTTTTTTTTTCTTATATTGTAACGAAAAAAATTAAAATCTTTAATTTTTTTTTTGGAAGGAGTATTGTAGTTTATGTTGCCAAGATACACTGTATTGCAAGGTGCCAAGATACACTGTATTGCAAGGTGCAAAGATACACTGTATTGCAAGGTGTCAAGATACACTGTATTGCAAGGTGTCAAGATACACAGTACTACAAGGTGCCAAAACAGCCACGATCGAAAAGTGCCATTCAGGACTGTAACTGAAAATTACAGGGCCAGATCACCTGCTCAAGAATAGGTCTCCATGGTTGAGCGATTACGTCAAGTTGTCCGTCTTAACATTTTTAAACATTACTTCGGATTAAATATATATATACCTTGTTATCAAAGATAAACAATAGAGTGCAGCAGAGATGTAACAGCCATTAGGGAACACACCACACACACACACACACACACACACACACACACACTGACCTACTGACCACCTGCACTGGAATCCGTCACATGATTGTCCAAATTTTCGTTTTCACTCAACTTTCTCCTGAAATAAATTGTCAGAATGTGAGTAGGGTGAGGGATTCCTGGGTAATGTTAATTTTCATGATATATATATATATATATATATATATATATATATATATATATATATATATATATATATATATTGTATTTACTGTTCTTTTCCTTCATCTTTCTTCCCTTCACTATCTCCCTCACTGTCTCTTTATCCCCTCTCTGCCTCTCCCCCTCTCTGCTTCTTCCCCTCTCTACCTCTTCCCCTCTCTGCCTCTCCCCCTCTCTGCCTCTACCCTCCTCTTCATCTCTTCCCTCCTCTCCTGTCTCTTCCCTCTTTCCCCATTTCTCCTCTCTCTCTCTCTCTCTCTCTCTCTCTCTCTCTCTCTCTCTCTCTCTCTCTCTCTCTCTCTCTCTCTCTCTCTCTTTCTCTCTCTCTCGCTGACACCCTGACCGGCCTTGGTATCACCTCAGGCCATACCAGGAATGGAGAGAAATCATGGAGTGTTTCCCACTTCCCCATCTCTCCTTCCCTCTCACCCCCTCCCCTTCCTCCCCCCTACCATCCTCCTCCTCCTCCACTCTCCTCAATCGCTCCGCTACCCAAATGTTAATTTACGATCCTGCAAAAATCCCCTGAAGCGGGTTTAAATCATATAATCCACTCAGCGGCTCATTATCATCTTCAAAAATTGTGCGGCAACTCGCATACTGCTGTTCAACAGCTATACATAAATTCCGTGTTTGTGTGTGGGAATTGGATGGAGAGATTATCGTGGAGGGAGGGGAGGGTAGATATGTCCTTACATCATTTACTCCTAGGAATACAGAAGAGGTAGCAGTTCTGGCAGGCTCCTAGAGCAGTGGTGGTGGTGGGAGCAGCAGAAGACGTGGCAGTGGTAGTGTCCCCTGGCAGTCTAGCAGGTAGTGTCCCCTGGCAGACTAGCAGGTAGTGTCCCCTGGCAGTCTAGCAGGTAGTGCACTAATACCTGTGTTGTAGCATGGTAGCCGTTCTGGCATTGTACCCTTGCTACGTTCTCAGTTATTTTCTCTTTGGTAGGGTAGCCAAGGGGCAGTGTATGGATAGCTGTGCGAATATGACAGCTGTGCGAATATGACAGCTCTGTTAATATGACAGCTGTGTGAATATGACAGCTGTGTGAATATGACAGCTGTGTGAATATGACAGCTGTAGTGAATATGACAGCTGTGTGAATATATCAGCTGTGTGAATATGACAGCTGTGTGAATATGACAGCTGTGTGAATATGACAGCTGTATGAATATGACAGCTGTGCGAATATGACAGCTGTGCGAATGACAGCTGTGTGAATATGACATCTGTGTAAATATGATGGTTATGTGAATATGATAGCTGTGTGCTAATGTCTGTTGTCAGATGGAGGGTTGTCTCTGTGAAGCCAATACATAACACAGCTCTGACCTTGATGTGTGGCTGAGGCTCTCTACTGTTTCTGACAACGTTTTATACCACGACTGATATGGGGACAAGAACATGTTCATCCTAGGTCGTTATTTTGACTGCTTCATCTGGAGCCTCGTTCCCACAGATGCCAACCCGTCTTGGCATCCACTCGAGTGTGGTTTTTGTTTTCCTGTACGTCGAGGGGCCTATGAGAGGCTCAAGATGGATGTGATAAGCTTTAATTTGTCGTATGGTAGTGCTGGAGTGACTAAAGAGCAGCTATGGACTCTTAGTGAAGAATAACGTGCTGTTTATTTTGTTATGTTTGCTGGAGTGTCAGTAACTCAGGTTGTGTGACTGAGCAGGTTAGGTTAGGTAAGGTATGTCAAGGAAACCGTACAAGTATTTCATGACGTGGGACTTTGTCATATGATGACCCGCAGCTGGAGCTTTTGGTCATATGACAGAGGCCTTCCGCTGGTTTACCGGTCCACCCCTTTAAAAATTTTGGTTATGATTGTAACCATTAAAGTTTGTTTTCAATCAACAGCGGTCAGGAAGTTTTAATCCCCTGGATAGTCTTTGGTGGTGGATTTCAGCTGCTTCACGCATTTCATCCGGAATCACTGAACCATCAGTGAAGTACACTCTACATTTGGTATTGTTGGGACATTCGGCTGGGGCCGATGCTTTATTCAACATGTCGTAGTAAAGAACAAAAAGCACAATACAGGACTGAAACAATACACAGATAACCCGCACATAGGAGAGAGGAGCTTACCACGACGTGTCGTGTCGGTCCAACTTGGACCACTTACAAAGTCACACTGGCGTAGCAAGATGTCTGTGCTGCGTTAGATATTTGTTCATAGGGGACCCAGCTGGTTCTGGTGGAATGTACTCCTCTTTCAGCAAGTCAGTTTCCTTTTCCATCAGTTGTCGCTTAGGTAGTAATATTTCCTTACACCGACGATAGTTCTCCGTCTTGTGTTGTCAGTGAGGAGAACATCTCACTTGACCGAGAACGACCATTTTCTTTGCAAGTCTCTCTTCCATGGAGGATTCGCCCACTATACAGGCGCATATATATATATATATATATATATATATATATATATATATATATATATATATATATATATATATATATATATATATATATATATTTATTTATTTATTTATTTATTTATTTATTTATATTCAACTCTGCTTCTGAGAGAAGTGAGTTGAACTATCCTGAGACAAATTTATTGACTCAACTGGAGCGCTGCAAGCATACTTGCATCGCTTGATATTGTATTACCTCTATTCGCTCATTGTTCGAGAGGGATATGTGAATTGTTGCTGGCGCACCGTAGACAATGAGAAGCGAACTTCATATAGGAAATACACAATCTTACATTTCATAATGAGTACCAGCTTGTATCATTTCTTCTATGACCGTGACTGAGGAAGGTCGGTGGCCTGTTGAACTCTACCTGTTCCCGAAACTTGAGCAATATGTTAATAAAAGAACCAGGATGTCATAGCAGACATTCCATTCTAGTTCGACGTGTTGCATGCGAATTATAATGTCTGGGTTCCTTTCACTAATCATCAGCGCCTTTGATTTCTTTACTGAAATTTTTTAATCCTGGTTCCTTGGAAGGGGTGGCTATAATTCAGAGTAGTGCTAGTCAAGATCGTCAGTAAATTTTGCATGTCCCGAGGAAGTTGTCTGGATGTTCTTCTGAAAGTGAACAGTTCCACAAGTTGTTCTGTCGCTTGCTGGGGGTTCAGGGTGATAAGAAATTTTCAGCTCTGTTGTTGGTGGCTGCTTTGAGAAGGTGCTATATTTCAAAGTGGTGTGTTGATCGAATGAGACAAACCATCCGAGCTTTTATCCTCCTTGGCCTTCGTGGACACATAATGTGTTTGACACACCACATGTTTCAGTAAAGACCTATTTTTCTCTCCATCACTCCTCTCCATCCCTCCCTCACTCCTCTCCATCCCTCCCTCTCGTCCATCAGTCCTTCACTCTCCTCCATCACTCCCTCTCTCCCCTTCACGTCCGTATTAGCATACTGTTGATGTATCCAATTTTGCTAAATAAAAAAAAAAATATGTGGAGTGTCGTGCTTTGCATGCAGCTATGTGAATTATCAAGGTGCGCAGTTTTTCTTTTTCACCAAGCTAGCCTAACGACCTGGCTTCTCTAATAAATTAAAATGTGATGCAAAGCAGGTTAGCCCAGCCAAACTTATATTGGGTCTGCCTACATTGAGTGAGTGTTACTGAGCACAAGTACAGCTTTTACTCGAGAGTAAGGCTGGTGTGTGTGTTCGTAGTCACAGAAAAAAAGGCTTTAACATGTCGAAAGGACATTTTAACAATGACTCTGCATTGTTTCTATAAGAATGTGTTCTCAGATAATGTGGTGGATTTTTTCCCCCTCCCTCAGTTTTTTTCTTTCTCTCCTATAGATTTATCTTCATAAAAAAAATTCGTTTATCCTGTGTATGGGATAGGTCATCGTGGGAGACTAAGATTTCCAGGCAATAGTAATTCCAGCTCTGCTGGAGCGACACCTTTGAAGTTCCCGTAACTAATGAACCCTAGCGGAATACTTAACGATATCAACACCGGTTATTCGGACTTGAGTCCTGGAAGTAGAAAGTACTACAGGGCTTGTACCTTGAAGGAACGATGGAGATATATTGCGGCTTTTGAACTTTGGTGTAGGCACGCCTCTGGCAAGACAGTGATGGAGTGAGTGATGATGAAAAGTGTTTCTTCTTTTTTTCAGGTCATCTTGTCTCGGTGGGAAACGGCCGATGTGTTGATAAAAAAACACCATAATGAAATCTACCAGCTCAAGCTTGGGGAAGGGGGTAGCAGCACATTGTTGATATATCCAATTTAGCCAAATAAAAAAAAAATTATCGCTAACTCACTTCACTCAACACACTCGCCACCCAGTTAATGGGAGGGGGCGCAGATCCCCCTAGACCTTATTGACGTGGTATCAGTGGTGAGGGTGATCGTGATGGTGGTTGTTATGGTAACAGTGGTGATAGTGGTAGGGACGGAGGGGGAGGAGGGGGGGTAGAGAGAGTATTTAGGGCAGAGATGGAGGTTAATATTGCTAATTTGTCAGAGAAAATTACGTGACGAGGGTCTTTATCACGGGATGACTCGCTTAATTGGCTCATCAAGAGCATCTTAAGAACTGTGTTAATAATTAAATACAGTTGTGTGCTTGATTCAGGGTGGTTGTTGTTGGTGGTGATGCGTTGGTTATTGTTGGTGGTGGTGCGTTGGTTGGTGGTGGTGGCGCGTTGGTTGGTGGTGATTGGTGGCGCGTTGGTTGGGGTGGTGGGCAGGGGTCGAAGTTGAGGTATAGTAGTAGAGATATTTTGATTGGGGCGGTGGTTGAGGTATAGTGGTTGAAATGTGGTGATTTTGGTCGGGTTGAAATGTGGTGGTTGAAACTGCCATATCTCAACTACGTTGTGGTTGAGGTATGGCAGTTTGGGGTAGTGATTGGAGGCGATGTTGCGGATGGTGGTTGAAGCGGTGAGAGAAATGTAAATAGGAATAAATCTGGCCATGACAGAAGAAAATATTGAAATAACAGTGAATACCATGACGCCACAATGGTAAACACTGTGTTTGAACTCGTGGCGTTAGAGTAAACAAACATGGCGGTATGTCGAATGTGTTTTTCTTAAAAGCTGTCGTAAAACTAAGTTGGATCGTCGTTATATACACTTAAGCCAATTTTTCCTACATGCATTTTTTTTTAGACTAGGTTAATGCTTGATAACCAAATTTAACCAATTATACATCAATCCCAGTGACGATAAGTGCGTTTCTCAGCACAACTCTTGAAAAGTTATGGTGATAAATTTTACTTCGTACGAATCGACATCTAGCAATAATTTCTGGCATTTCCCTTTAGTTATTTAAATGTTATTAATTTTGTATTCCTGTTGTGTGTGTTTTGTAATAAAATAAAAATTATTATATGAACAGCACTGGGATTTATTCCTGGACTCGCTATACTCTTTTGTAATCTTATTGATTTCCCCATCATACCCTCATAGAAAAGGTATGGGGTGGCTCCTATTATAGGATGGGTATGAGGTGGAAATAAAGCTATCAACTAACTGGTCTTAAGCCTTCCTTCAGACTGTGGGGAGTCGGCCCATACTCATCGCTACTACATGAGAATAGTGGGTGGGAGGAGTGTGTTGGCAGGGGAGTGGCCCTGGCACGTGGCACTGCAGCAGAAGGACCCCTACAGTGGCAGACGGCTGGGTCAGCATTGTGGTGGCACCCTCATCCACCCTTCCTGGATCCTCACTGCAGCCCACTGCATCGTCGAGTGAGTGAGAGCAATGGTAATGGTATGGGGTGGGTGTGTTGAGGAGGAAAGGCATGTATAGAGTGAATGAGTTTAGTGTGTTTTCTCACCGATTTGTATTTGCGTAAAAGAAGTTTTTCAATTACATTAGCAAATTCCTTAAAAGAAGAATCTCTTTAGAACCTCTGTTTATTGTTTCATATCTTATACAGTGTTCTCTTAACATTCTCATATTTTCTCCACCCATTCTCCTACGAAAAATATTACTAGTATTAGTCCATACCTGATTTCACAAAAAAACTTTTCTGCTTTTCATTGTGAGCTCCTTTCTTCCTCTTATTTCAGTCCCTAAGAAAGAGAAAGATATATATTCTCTCGTTCCTTTCAGCCCGATCTTCAAGTTTGCGCTGCCTCCTCCTTTTTGGACAGTTCGTGTGGGAGAGATTAGCCTCTCGGTGGAGACTACGAGACTCTACCCTGTCTCCAAGATTATTACACACAAGGTAAAGATGAATGACAAGAGGTTGAGGACATACTCCATAAATCACTTGTACTGTGTCTCAAGCAGCGTTAATCCATGTGGGCTGTTCAGTGCAAAGAATGGTAGGTTATTACACGCCTGGGAAGCCTTGAGACTTTGAGGGGACTAGAGCTAGAGTTCGTCACGGCAACGCTGGCGAGAGATTCATCTGTAAAAACTTGCATTTGTGGTCACAGTGGTGCCTATACCAACCTTTCTATGGTGAATAAATATATTTAGTTGGATTAATCTTATTGTAGCCAGCTGGCCCAGTGGATAACGCGTCGCTGCGAGTTCAATATCCCCCCGTAGCGTGGTTTGGTTTACTTAAATTACTCATAATTATTTATTCACATATCATTCTTTCTCTTAACTATCACTTATTCAGCCCTTTTCTTTCCAGCATTTTGACGCCAAGACATGGAATAACGACATCGCTCTAGTACAGCTGAGGAAGCCCTTGGACCTCGAGGAACATGCTGGACTGGTCAATACTATCTGTTTACCTTCCAGAAATATGTCGTTCTTGGGCCTCCAGTGCTCTGTTACCGGCTGGGGAAGGACCAAGAAGCGTAAGTATCAACAGAAATGTGTCAAAGGAAAAAAGAAGGTACAACAAATATATAAGCATCATGGTGAAAGGAAAAGAATTAAGAAGAATCATGCAGTAATGCATATGTAAGAGAAATTATGTGAGAGAATTAATGAAACTTAATTGCCTGTCATTCTCCAGGCTCCGATTTACCCTCTAAGAGTCTAGCGCTGTACCATGAAAATTAATAATGATTTAGCAAATCATTGTCAGTTAAGAACTCGTAGTTAGTTTATATTAAAGATTCGCTTTTGTATTTAAAATAAAGTACAGTAATCAGATTAATGAATTATTTTATTACTATATTTTTTTTTTATGAAAGTATCAAGAGCTCATCGCCCCACTAATTTTGTTTACTGCTTATCCTCTGCCTAGATGGAAGCAACTCAGACTTGCTGCAGACAATCCGGGTGCCAGTCATGCCTGATAAGAAGTGCCAACGAATATACAGAAAAGTGAGCCCAGTGAGTAGCAGCATGATTTGTGCTGGCTGGGAGGATGGTGGCATGGGACCCTGTGTGGTGAGTGTCCTACATCGTTTGTCATGCCTTGGTTGTGATGGTGGTGATGGTGGGTTCAGTGGTGGTGGGGATGGTGGTGATGGTACGGAGGCGAGAATAATAATAATAGTACTTCTGTAACTGTTACAGCACTGTATATCACTGCAGGGTGACAGCGGAGGGCCCCTACAGTGCCGAACGAGAGGAGGACCATGGGTACAGGCTGGCATCACTTCCTGGGGTGTCGGGTGTGCTGAGCCGTCATACCCAGGTGTCTACATCAGGGTCACAGACTACCTCGACTGGATCAACAAACACCTCGAGAAGACCTACTGACTGATGAACAGATAAGAAGTCATAGGTTCAGTTGATGGTAACTTTACTGCACGTAGATATATTATTATATTCAGGTGGAACCACTAAACCAGTATGGGAATTAGAGGTAAAATTCGACCCCCAAGGATGGACGTAAATGGAGTTGCGTGAGTTTGAGAATTAGTGGCACAAAAATGGTTTAGCAATGCGGACTAGAATTCACTTAGATGTGCAAAAAAACATGATTAACGTCGAAGTGTAATGAAGCATGTTATGTTGCAGCACCTGGGTGACAGTGTGAGGGAGATGTTGCAGCACCTGGGTGACAGTGTGAGGAAGATGTTGCAGCACCTGGGTGACAGTGTGAGGGAGATGTTGCACCACCTGGATGACAGTGTGAGAGCGATGTTGCAGCACCTGGGTGACAGTGTGAGGAAGATGTTGCAGCACCTGGGTGACAGTGTGAAGAAGATGTTGCAGCACCTGGGTGACAGTGTGAGGAAGATGTTGCACCACATGGATGACAATGTGAGGGAGATGTTGCAGCACCTGGGTGACAGTGTGAGGGAGATGTTGCAACACCTGGGTGACAGTGTGAGGGAGATGTTGCAGCACCTGGGTGACAGTGTGAGGAAGATGTTGCAGCACCTGGGTGACAGTGTGAGGAAGGTGTTGCAGCACCTGGATGACAGTGTGAGGAAGATGTTGCACCACCTGGATGACAGTGTGAGGGAGATGTTGCAGCACCTGGGTGACAGTGTGAGGAAGATGTTGCACCACCTGGATGACAGTGTGAGGGAGATGTTGCAGCACCTGGGTGACAGTGTGAGGAAGATGTTGCAGCACCTGGGTGACAGTGTGAAGAAGATGTTGCAGCACCTGGATGACAGTGTGAGGGAGATGTTGCATCACCTGGATGCAGCACCTGGGTGACAGTGTGAAGGAGATGTTGCAGCACCTGGGTGACAGTGTGAGGAAGATGTTGCAGCACCTGGGTGACAGTGTGAGGAAGATGTTGCAGCACCTGGGTGACAGTGTGAGGAAGATGTTGCAGCACCTGGGTGACAGTGTGAGGAAGATGTTGCAGCACCTGGGTGACAGTGTGAGGGAGATGTTGCAGCACCTGGGTGACAGTGTGAGGAAGATGTTGCAGCACCTGGGTGACAGTGTGAGGAAGATGTTGCAGCACCTGGGTGACATTGTGAGGAAGATGTTGCAGCACCTGGGTGACAGTGTGAGGAAGATGTTGCAGCACCTGGGTGACAGTGTGAGGAAGATGTTGCAGCACCTGGATGACAGTGTGAGGAAGATGTTGCAGCACCTGGGTGACAGTGTGAGGAAGATGTTGCAGCACCTGGGTGACAGTGTGAGGAAGATGTTGCACCACCTGGGTGACAGTGTGAGGAAGATGTTGCAGCACCTGGATGACAGTGTGAGGGAGATGTTGCAGCACCTGGATGACAGTGTGAGGGAGATGTTGCAGCACGTGGATGACAGTGTGAGGGAGATGTTGCAGCACCTGGGTGACGGTGTGAGGGACATGTAGCACCTAGATGACAGGGTTTGTGGCACCAGGAGGTGCCCCAAGACTTAGATTCGAACCCTTGTTGGTGACACACTAGTTCCGCCATACTCTCTCATTCTGTTTCACGGGCACTTTTTTCGAATTCATTATCAGGGATCGCAATTAAAAAATATATATACATGTACAACACTTAACATGAGGATGCCTTTGGCAGACAATGTAATTAATTATAATTACTGGAAGCACTCCACCCGTAGGTTCATAAAGGGCCTGGGGAATAAGAGATTTAGGTTTCGATTGAAGGAAGGGAAGAATAAGTTCAGTCTCTTGGATCTGGAAGCCTATATATTGTTATCGAGTCGTCTCCCTTTAGGGGATTAATAGATTATGCAGAATTTATGAACGGTAAAAATCAAAATCCAATTTCGTTTGAAGTTTTTATTGTTGGGTTAATTTCAAAGCATTTCACCGGACATTTAGATTTGCCTTTAATTAATGAAGTAAGAAAAGACTTATTTATATTTGAATTAATATAATCAAAACTAAGCGCTAAACTCACAAGGGTCATTTATATTTGAAATATCTAAAGAAAAAGAAAGAGCACTTTTTTTTTTTTTTTTTTTTTTTTTAAGAAATTGTCCTAAGGCAAAAGCTTCTAAATAATGAAGAAGAGTTCTACAGCTGGGTAAATGTTCACATCTTTAGGAATAAAAAAAATATCAATTTATATTTTACCCTAAAACAAAAAAGTTAATAACATCGGTGGGCCTGTAAAATATCGAATGAAAAATTTTGGACTCGAGGTGTGTGTGGCAGCAAGCAGACCCCGCCCTAGTGGGTTTAGTGCTTAATTATGATTGTAATAATAGTTGACCACGGCCACTGCTCGCCATGTGTTCTCATGAGAACATTAGTTTTTTTTATACTAACCAAAATGATAATAGACTTAAACATTCTTGAAAATTAATAAAGTAACTGGAGAAGATTTTGTGATAATTAGTACTCAGGAATTGTGAATTTTACAAACATTTCTGAAATGCCGTAGTATTTGCTTTTTAAGAAAATCCCATATGAAGACAGATGAAAGTCTAAATGTTCCATCTGAGTATTCATTCAAATTCAGTGAACATGTATAATATAAAAGCATTCTCTACACTTATTTTCTCGTGGGGAAGCGTTCAACCCAGTGTTTACACAGCACCCTCCAGCATCAGAGTACTTTCCCCTCCGTTCCTCCCCTCCAGCATCAGAGTACTTCCCCCTCCGTTCCTCCCCTCCAGCATCAGAGTACTCCCCCCTCCAGCATCAGAGTACTTTCCCCTCCGTTCCTCCCTTTTCCATGATAGACATTATAATAACAAATAGCTAAGCCCATTCCACGATAGGCAGCTTTCTTGAGTTAGAAAGGAAGTAATCCAAGCTAGGCCTACTTTACGCAAGTCGGAGTCCTTGTATCGAGCCTAAATGTCTTTCTTTCCATACCAGGCGCTGTATGTCCCCTACGGTTTTAGCTCTCCCCCATAAATAATAATAGTTAACAGTCAAAGAGACGCAGTAGATTTATTTATTTAGTAGATAGACTGAACAGACAGATCTATCTACCTGAAGCAGGAGTAGTAAATCTATTTAACAAGCAGAAATATCAAGCTATTTAGCAGCAGTAATGTGGATAAATGGCTCAGAGAACCGACAAGTTAATAAATTAGACACATGTGCAACACTCATGTATCTTTATTGAGGAAACGTTTCGCCCCACAATGGCTTCCTCAACCAGTCTCTGTATTGGACTGATGAAGCCAGTGTGTGGCGAAACGTTTCCCAAAGATAAACAAATGTCGCATGTGTGTCTAATTTATCTACTCGGCAGTAGAGGCAGTAGAGTAATTTACCTGTAACAAGGAGCAGATGTAAAAAAAATATATTTTGAGAAAATCTATTTGTGTGTGTGTGTGTGTGTTGTGTGTGTGTGTTGTGTGTCTGTGTGTGTCTGTGTGTACGTTTACTGAGGAAATGAGAGAATCAAGTTTGATCAGAGGAAGGGAAGGTTAGCCCAAAATTTCTTGAATCAAGGGCTCTTGACCAGCATCAAGGTACCTCTGGAAGGGCTAGGGTAGTACATTCCCCACAGCTGAAGGTTTTCTTAACAAGAATTTATTCTATATTTCTCCCCCTCCCCTGGAGGGAGGTTCCTTGATGTTGAGGACTCTTGATCCAAGGACTTGGACTTATCCTCCTCTCTTGGATTGAAATTGATTGCCTTCCATTCCCCAGGGGATTTATATCTCAAATAGGTTTACCGCTTTTCTAATAAAAAAAATAATAATTAATGTTTGAAACCTGAATTATCGGATTATTATATTTATTGGAAAGCGCTAAGCCTGCACGGGTCACAGAATTATTGGATTGTACATTTGGGTATTTTTTTTTTCAGTCCAATATGCATTATATTCACAACGAAGCTCTAAACCCACAAGGGTCATACAGCACTCTAATAAACTGTGTTTTATTATAAATTATATCTATATATTCTCAAAGCTCTGATTATAATCACAATTAAGTGTTCCACCCGACCGGGTTATTAAACGCTGGAGTTTACAGAATAATAGTATTGTTGTTAGTTACATTACCGTAATAGCAGTAGTAGTAATAATGGTTACACAGTAGTAATAGATTATTACATTTTTAGTAATATACTTTATTATTGTACTATCAAGAATTATCTCTGTTAAATTATTTTTTTCTGTATTTTTTTTGTTTCTGGCTAAATTTGCACAATATTAATTGTTATATATTTTAGTGTTGTAAACAAGGAAGTTTTTATACATTTGTATAAAGTACAAAATAAATTATTATTGTTGTAAGAGATTTTTTTCCCATTAGATGCCCATTTTTATTATTATTTTAGCATGTGGGAAGAAACTCAAACCCTTTGGGGGTCATATACCGCCTGAGGATTGAGAGAGAATCACGTTTGATCCAAGTGGATAGCTCCAGTTCCTTTGGAATAACTGTTCTTCACCTGCATAATGATAATGCATCATTGACCAGATGCAATACGCAAAAAATATATTTCTCACCTCTGAAAATTAGTTTTCATAATCTAACTGCAGATATACATACTCAAGGTCTAGTTTATTTACCTGTCAAGTTCCACCACCTGGTGTGAGCATCCTACACTCACCATCTGGTGTGAGCATCCTACACTCACCACCTGGTGTGAGCATCCTACACTCGCCACCTGGCGTGAGCATCCTACACTCGCCACCTGGCGTGAGCATCCTACACTCGCCACCTGGCGTGAGCATCCTACACTCGCCATCTGGTGTGAGCATCCTACACTCGCCATCTGGTGTGAGCATCCTACACTCGCCACCTGGCGTGAGCATCCTACACACCACCTGGCGTGAGCATCCTACACTCACCACCTGGCGTGAGCATCCTACACTCACCGCCTGGTGTGAGCATCCTACACTCACCACCTGGTGTGAGCATCCTACACTCACCACCTGGTGTGAGCATCCTACACTCACCGCCTGGTGTGAGCAGCCTACACTCACCACCTGGCGTGAGCATCCTACACTCACCACCTGGCGTGAGCATCCTACACTCACCACCTGGTGTGAGCAGCCTACACTCACCACCTGGCGTGAGCATCCTACACTCACCACCTGGTGTGAGCATCCTACACTCACCGCCTGGTGTGAGCATCCTACACTCACCACCTGGTGTGAGCATCCTACACTCACCACCTGGTGTGAGCATCCTACACTCACCACCTGGTGTGAGCATCCTACACTCACCACCTGGTGTGAGCATCCTACACTCACCACCTGGTGTGAGCATCCTACACTCACCGCCTGGTGTGAGCAGCCTACACTCACCACCTGGTGTGAGCATCCTACACTCACCACCTGGTGTGAGCATCCTACACTCACCGCCTGGTGTGAGCAGCCTACACTCACCACCTGGTGTGAGCAGCCTACACTCACCACCTGGTGTGAGCATCCTACACTCACCGCCTGGTGTGAGCATCATACACTGTCTTTATTAAATTCCGTTACTGGTAAACAGTAGCAACAGTCTCTGTAAAAAAAAAAATGCTGTTTATAAATTCAGTGCTAAAGTCTTTATATAACACGTGTATATTAGTGTTAACCCCCTCTTCCCTTCCCTTTATATTTAATATGAAGCGATAAACTCCTAAGGGTCATACACTATTATAACTAAGCGCTAAACCCATAAGGGTCGTATAAGGGTCATACAGCTCCTGCGTAAAGGGTGATAATCAAGCTCACTCTGAAGAGCGAAGGGTACCTGTACTTCCTTGGATTAAGAGCCCTTTACCAGCATCAAGATAACCCCCCTTCGATGCCTCGGCGAGAGATGCAGTGTGGCAAGTGGCGAGCTCCTGTTGTGGGGATATAAGAACATAAGAAAGAAGGAACACTGCAGCAGGCCTACTGGCCCATGCGAGGCAGTTCCAAGTCTCCAACCGGCTTAAGCCAATGCCCCGACCCAGCCAGGTCAGGTTACATTCACTTAAGGAAGGAGCACGGCATCTGACCTAGTAGCACAAGCTAGTCAGGACCAAGTCTCACCCACCCACCCACACCCACTCATGTATTTATCTAACCTATTTTTAAAACTACACAACGTCTTAGCTTCTATGACGGTACTCGGGAGTTTGTTCCACTCATCCACAATTCTATTACCAAACCAATGCTTTCCTATATCCTTCCTGAATCTGAACTTTTCCAACTTGAAACCATTGCTGCGAGTCCTGTCTTGGCTGGATATTTTCAGCACGCTATTTACATCCCCTTTATTTATTCCTGTTTTCCATTTATACACCTCAATCATATCCCCCCTAATTCTACGTCTTTCTAGAGTGCAGATTCAAGGTCTATACTCATAGGGATGATTTCTGATACATGGGATCAACTCTTGTCATCCTCCTCTGTACGTTTTCCAGTGTATTTATATCCTTTCTGTAATACGGTGACCAGAACTGTGCAGCATAATCTAAATCAGGCCTAACCAAAGATATATAGAGTTGAAGAACAACCTGAGGACTTCTATTATTTATACTTCTTGATATGAATCCAAGGATTGTTAGCTTTATTGCGAACACTTATGCACTATTGTCTTGGTTTCAGATTACTACTAACCAGAACTCTCTCTTTCTGTGGTTTAGCGCTTCTTTTGATTATAATTATAATTGCTCTCTCTCTCTCTCTCTCTCTCTCTCTTTCTGTGGTTCTGAAATGATTATTCTCCCATTCCAACAAATGTCATCTTGGAAATAATTTGTGTGGGTAATGAATTTCAGCTTGTAAAATATATTTAATTACAGAAATTTTTACAAAGAACACGACTTACAAAACACAAGCATTCACAAGGGAGGAGGTAAGTGTGTACAGGATATATACAATGTGAACAGGCGGTGACACTAAAAAAAGTGTTTCGTTACAGTATTTACACAAGACTCGGAGATCCAGCTCCTTGGATAGTTTTCACATACACGAAAAGTGTGACACGAATATATATATATATGCACAGGGAAAAGCGCTAAATCCGTATTGGAGGATCATACAGCCCCTGGGGGGCCATGAAAGGTGTTACCTCCAGGAAGGTTCCTTGATGCTGGTGAGGGGCTCTTGATCTAGGGAACTGGATCTGTGCTCCAGTTCCCTGAATTAAGTCTGAATACCTCCCATAATCTCCCCCTCCCCACAGGCGCTGTATAATCCTACGGGTTTAGCGCTTCCCCCTTGATTATAATAAATAATGAAAGGTGATTGGGTTTGGTCACCTTTCATTCTGCAGAACAACAGTATCATAACTAAGCGCTAAACCCACAAGGGTCATACAGCGCTGCAGGAAGAATAGGTAGCTCAAATTCCCATGATTAAGAGCCCTTCACCTCCTCGAAAAAAAAAAATAATGTCTTCAGAGACAGTGGCTGCTACGGGACAACTTGCATCCCTGTATAACCCGTACAGGTTTGGCGCAAGTTTATTATTAACGCTACTACTATTCCAAAATATGCGCTAAACCCGTATGGATCATCCAGTTTTTTTAAACAATACAAGTTGTGGTACAATAACGCCCCTTGATAAGGATAACTTCTTATCACAGCTAAATCATACCTGGCTCCGTTAATACTTGTATTTGTTTTCAACGTTAAAAAAATGATATCACATTCTCAATACTTGTATTAATTACCTTCAGAGTAAAAAATATTCTCGGTACCTTTTCTTTTTTTTTTTTTTTTTGGTTAATTTTTTTTTTCTTTTTTTTTCTGGAGAACATATTAGTCACTAAGCCTCTACTGCAATATTAAATTATGGACAGTATTATATTAGATGGGAAACGCTAACCCTTAAGGGTCATACAGCCCCCCTGCTTACTAGGTACTCGGTTTGATTCGAGGAAGAGGAAGGTAGCTCTGATTTCTAGGAATTATAATCATGGGTTAAACCCGTGAGGTCATACAGCGCTTGAAGAATGAGGTAATCAGATGTGAACAGACGAAGGGGAGGGGTAGTTCCAACTCCTTGGATCAAGAGTACCTCACTAGCATCAAGGTACCACCTTGAAAGATCACCTAAAATTACATATTTTTTTCTCAAAACCAGATATTCCTGGAGGGTGATCCGGGGGTTAACGCCCCCCCCGCGGACTGGTTCATGACCAGACCTCACCTATGCCTTATAAACTTTTGAGGACGAATTGCCACCACAGTGGTGGTCCCATAGCTTCATCAGGACTAGCCAGACTATGATAGTGTCCTAATTATATCACTTCTCCTGTCATGTACTAGACTTCACATTGGCCTATGACTCTTTACTAGACTGACTGGATTATTCAGCATTACGCTGATATTTTCACAACTCGCTCGCAATTTTTGAGAGGCATTTATAGACGTCTCCATTTTGTTTAAACCTTCATTATTTATCATTAAATTAGTAAAGTGCTGAAAGCCATCAGGGCCATACAGAGCCTTATGAATGGGAGGCAATCGGATTTGATCCGAGGAAATAAAAGGTAGGGAAAATACCTTGGAACAAAAGTCCTTTACCAGCAACGAGTCTCCCTCCGAGTCCTGGACCGTTATAAAGTCCAGAGACGTCGAAAATTGTCTAAACTTTCTTCTCAAAATTTCGGGTTAGTTGCAAATTGCTTCCAGTTACGATGATCTCTCTGACTCACTCCTGGATACAACACAAGGCCAATAAATTATTACCGTATTTTCCGGCATGTAAGACGCAGGAGCATTATGAGTATTACAACTATTACTATAATGAAGAATATGTCCTTTCATAACATACCACTTGCCAGTAACCCAAAGCCTACTTTTGACGCTGACCTTTTGCATGTAAAGAGCAGGGTAATTTTCCAAGACTTTCCTTGAGGAAAACAGGCGCGCCTTATATGCCGGAAAATAAGGTATATTCAAACCTACCATGGTAGCAACACATTTAAAATATGAAATTAGTGATAAAACTCGGATAAAAACAAGAAACCTCGTATATACTTATCTCTTATTATATTCATGGAGGAGCTCTTACCTCCAGAATATTTTGGTATCTAAAAACTGCGCTCTAAGACGCTGTTTTGCATGTTATAATGTAACTGGGTACGAAAAATACAATTTAGTTTTTTTCCTATACTGATATGTCAGACACTGCAGAGCTTTATAAAGCATCATAAACTAATTTACATCATGGTTTTGCAAATGGATATTTAAATGTAAATAGTTTTTACATAACATTTGAGTCTAGGCTAGTTTGGTGTCTTTCAACAAAGTCAATTTGCCTGTGGTTTTCGGGCGTATAATGTGCAGTGTTTGTACTGTGATAGGTAGGTTTTGGTGGCCAGGAAAATGTCTCCCTACACGCCGTCTCTTTTCAGGTGACCCGTTAAGTAATCAACCATTTTCTGGCCATCCAGAGCGGTTTCACACCCCGCTAAAAAGCAAAGAATATCCCAAGATACGATCTATAAACTTGGATATGGCAGTAGTGGCTTCATGTTTTTTACTTCAATGAATGGGATACAGATATGCAAATTAACATTCTATACGAAAAAAATGATTTTATTTCTGAAGTTGGACCTTTATTAATATTAGCAAAAAAACAAATACCGTAATGAATAAAGGTCTAACTACAGGCGGGTCTAACACCCTCACGTCAACTAAAAAGTGATAAGGGTATTATACTCTCCAAGTGTGAAAAAAAATCCTAAGTATCCACAAGACATCCCTGACTGGCATTTCTGTGGCACCAAGTACCACAAAACATTTGACATATAAATAATAAAAATAGTCAAGTTACTACTTCAAAACAAGTTGCTAAGTTTCTAGGCTCAAGTTTGTATAGTTTTCTGAATCCAGTTAGAAAACAAAGCAATATTAGTATAGACTCCTGGCAGGTGGCGGCGGGCACATCCAATACCCCAGCTGACCAGACCAATCAGGTATCGACGGCCACTGTTCATGAGGGTCAACGGACTACCAGAGTCCCCCTGCATGTCGAAGAAAATAAGTTATGCACAGCACAGAAAACAGGAAGTCAGGAACGGCTAACAAAAATAGTGAAAAAAATATATAATTATACAATAAACTGGTGCCGTTCATTGTCAATGAGTAACTACTACAGAAATACAAGTAAATAATGCATTGTTAATATTAATAGTATACATCTGCTAATGAGGACAGATTCTGGAAAATAGTGGTAAACTATCTCATATAATTCCTGGGTTAAATAAGATAACCAGTGTATGCCTATACATCTATGTGATCATGGAATTGTGTAAATCCTTAATACTATCTAAAATAATAGGCGGATTACCTGAACAAAGCTTATCTTGCGGCCCAGCGGTAGGGCATTCGACTTCCAACCAAAAACATCCGGGTCCAATCTTGGGATGGGGGGAGGGGAAAGAGGCTGCCTCAACTCATCAGTAAATAGATGCCTATATATTATCCAACTGTTATGTTCGCATCCAGAAATTCCCAGGGAAAATAAACACTATTTGGTTTCCTGGATTATCCTGTATTATTAAACCCACCGGGTTAATAACTGGATTATTCTGGATTAATATTCCTCCAGGGTAAGTAATCCAGTCTTCCTTTTCATCGTATCTGATTATTGCATATTATGACTAAAATAAATACCTGTACTGAACCGACCTGAGGTTTGTGATAAAGACGAGGGGGGGGGGGGGAAGTGGGTGGAACCTAGTAACTCTGGATGCTTTGTTTATTTTTGAAAATCGCCCAGGATAACACTGTGCTAGAGCCTTCACTGGGTTATGACCCGTTCACTTTGATGCCGCCGGGTGCCTCTAGATCAAAAGATTTTTAATTCAATTTTTCCTTTCCGGATATCGAATCTGATTGCCTCTCATTTCCCCAGGAGGTGCACGACCCCCTACGGGTTTAGTCCCCTCAAGGGAGGTTCTTTGACGCTGGTGAGGGGCTCTTGATCTAGGGAATTGGATCTGTGCTCTAGTTCCCTGAATTAAGCCTGAATACCTTCCATCTCCCCCCCCCCACAGGCGCTGTATAATCCTACGGGTTTAGCGCTCCTTGATTATAATACGGGTTTAGCGCACCCTCCAAAAATTTCTAAAAAAAATAGCCGTCCTAAACGTTAACTTTATAGGCCTTTAAATCAATTCGTAAATATTTTGTATTAAATAAATTTAAGAGGAATTAGGAGACAATACAATCTAACGCTGCTTAGTGAACGCAACTCGCTAGGTACTTTTTTTTTTTTTTACTAGCGTTAAAGTATTCTGTTATGTAATACCAAAAGTGAGCTGAGTGTCAGCGTTTATTTAGTACAGTACTATAAAGTAACGACAAAATAAATAAATAATTAATGCGGTACATACGAAACTTAAAGTTACCTTTCGAGTCTTCTCGAGCGCCAGTAAAATAAATATGCATGTATATATAATGTCGTGCCGAATAGGTAAAACTTGCTATTTTGACTTAAATAGCAACGCACTTCTTGCCGAATAAAGCAAGCGAAAATCTGTGTACGCAATAATTTCGCAAAAATCTTTTTGAACCTAACGAAAAATATATAATTCATTGTGTTCGTTTACTATTAACTTATTGTAAACTTATCTAAAATATATTTAGTTGGATTAGACTAAATTCAATTGCGTTAACTGACCAATTTCACCTATTCGCCACACATATAATATATATATATATATATATATATATACATACACAGAGAGAGAGAGAGAGAGATATAGAGAGAGATAGAGATATATAGATATAGAGATAGATATAGATAAATAGATATAGATAGATATAAATATAGATAGATTGATAGATAGATATAGATAGATATAAATATAGATATATATAGATAGATATAACTATAGATAGATATAGATAGATATAAATATAGATATATAGATAGATATAAATATAGATATATAGATAGATATAGATATAGATAGATATAGATATAGATAGATATAGATATAGATAGAGAGATAGAGATATATATATATATAGAAAGAGATATATACATAGATAAATATAGAGAGATATAGAGAGATATAGAGAGATAGAGAGAGATAGAGAGATACATGCTATATTGTATTCAATAATTATGTAATTCTAAAAAGTGTAGTTTACATCTTTCTTCATACCCAAAGGTTTTGAATTGGTCACTAAAGTTTTCAAATTCTTATTAAACGCTTTCGAAACCTTTCCAGAGGTTTAAGAGCTCTGCTATGCAGTTCTAATTTTGTGTGTTCCTTGCAATTTTAATCTCCAGTAAGACGTATATTAAGAAATAATGAGATTCTAACGAGCTAAACTGTGGACGTCTAAATAATGAAGCTGCGACCAGGATTTAAAAAAGGGGGATGCGATTAGGGTAACACATGAACCAACTACTGTGTCAAAGGTTGATCATAGAACCAGTCTGGTTACCTTTGCTGTTGTGTATTTGCCACAGTATATAATAAGCTTATGCTAGTGTCTTCACTCAAAATTAACATGCAATGGAAAAATTTATATTCAATACTGAAATCGTGAGAATAAAGAAAAAAAAATACATGCCACTAAATAAATTATGCACCCAAATTATGTCCGCTAAATACATATAGATTTTTTATAGATTCAACCGATTAATTATATACCTATTACAGTGGACTATCATGAAAATCCTCGAGCACTGTAAAATTCTCTCTCAGGTCACATGATTGGCAGTTTATATGAAAATTATTTATAATTTTTAAATTTTTAGAAGAAATTATCTAATGGTGAAAATAAAAGGGTATTTCCTTAGTCTTAAGAGGACAGCAGAACATAAAATCTGAGTTAAAACTAGAGATTCAGGAGAATATTTCACTTTATCTTTGAAACTTTTACAGTATCACGAAAAGTAAATAAAAGATAATAAGGATAATTAAAATTAATAATAAAAGCTCAATATAAATAGTGTACAAATAATGGAATCTTACTAGACCCCAATGTTAAATAATGCACACCACACAAATACTGTCTCAGACCATTGTAGTTAACCTTAACTCACTGTCTTTTTAGCAAGATCACCATTCACACTTGCTACTGGGTTTATGTGCTTTAACTACGAAAAATATGAGCAAAAACTACAGCTCACATGACCAAGCATACATCTAAGCATACGTGTCTAAGCACATGTTACAGCATTATGATGTTAGAGCATGTGTTTTGTATGGCTTAGCATGCATACATTTAATTACATGTTAAAACACACATGTCTCACTTCATGCATGTTAAAACGCTTGCATGCTTCGACATATATGCTGTTTTATGTTAAAATTTTCATGGGTCCTCAAAAGCACTAAAAATTAAAAGAAAAAATATACGTCTGAGAATCATCGTATGTCTGAGGTTAGTCATGGGGTTCTTAGTTAATTCATCTTCTCTTTTATCCAGTCGATGTACATAGTCACGTTAGTATAGACTCCTGGCAGGTTTGTGCGTCCGCAGGCGATGCCCCAAGAGACTAGTCCTGCCAAAATGACCTTGCCGTCTTTGCTGACTGTCAGTGGCCCTCCCGAGTCACCCTGTAATGTAAGTAGTCCAAGAGGGAAGAAATGGGGAGATTTCAGCCTGTGCAGCCAGCTAAGCTGAAGGTGCTTTGAAAGAAGTTAGAAGTGCTGAAGATAGTTTTCGAAGGGTTCAAGAAAATCTGACAAAAAAAAAAAATTTGATCCACTGGAGATGTAGATTTAGAAGTTGAATGAAGTTGAAACAGAATCGAAGTTTACGGGATTATTTACATAAAGCTAAGAGGCTTTAGCAGCGTCAAAGTAAGTTTGACGTGAGGCTTGAAGAATGTTTAATTAAAAGCCTTTAGTTTAGCAGTAAGCTAAGGTTTTTAAAGACTGGATAGAAGAAACAATCTGTCATTTATATGTTGAGAAACATTAGCGGAAGACAGTGGTCTAAGTCTTACCTTACGAGGACAATGTTCAGCACAAAAACAATAAGATATTTATAATTATATATATATATATATATATATATATATATATATATATATATATATAATATATATATATATATATATATATATATATATATATATATATATATATATATATATGTACAAAGTTATTTGGGAAGATAATTTAAGTTTTGATTATAGCTTGTTCAAAAAATATAAACAAAATTGATGGTTAAATATAATAGGATATATTATTCATAGTGTAAATACACTTGACATGTTATTTAAATTACAATTCTTGTTCATGAAATTTTGAAGGAAATATTTAAGTTAATGAAAAAGCTATATTATGACGACTCATAAATTCACTATATTGTATTTTCTTTTAAAAGCATTATTATGGAACATAATACAGTTACGCAAGTGACAGATAATATAAGACTTCATTAGCTAGTTTATCAGGAAAAGATATTTTAAAGCAACGAAGAAAAAAGCTATGTTGAGAAATATTTATAATGAAAGAATCAACTGTGCAACAGATTTGTTAAGATCATTTGAGAACTAGTACAGTAATTTGTCAATCTGAAGTCTCTCATCAGCAGAAACTAAACATTACAGGATTAAAGCTATTTATAATCCTCTTTATTTTGTTTTGGATACGTGTGAGTATTCATCCTCTTAGGATACACTGCTGCATAGTGATGCTGTGTGCTTTAAATGCGGTGAAAATCTAGCTCCAGTGGGCCACGGGATGCTTGATCTCTTGACGGGTCGTCCTCTAGTTAGGACTCGTGTCAAGAAACACTAACACTTTTCCCTTTAACTAAAAAATCACCTTTAATTCCAGGACGGTACTGTGTGATAATCCTTTATGTTTGGATTGTGATGAAAACCTCATTATAATGTGATATTTAAGATTTTATTGCCTGCACTGACAAGTCAGCTGTAAACCCTCTGTCAAATTCCGGAAAGTTGGGATATCAATAAGACTACAGAAAAAAACCTTGTCATGAAACATCTAGCCATTTTACCTAATATTTTTTCTAAGTATACATGGTTAGGCACGCATAAGGTGAGGGTGGTCAAGAGCAAGCAATAGCTATTGTTTACTTCAAGAAAGTTGTTTTAATGCTGAGTGGATCTTTATCCCTTTTCCTTGGATGGAACCTTTTTTTTTTTTTTTTTCCACCGGGTTCTCTACGACCCCTATGGATCTGGTGCTTATCCACGACTAAGTCGTATCGAATCCTAACAGATTCTAACTTTTCATTTTTGCATACAATTTATTTTATACAACACAGAAGGATTTCAAATCAGTATTATGGTTACAAATTGTTAACTTGTTTGACTACTGCTCGTGTTTTATTTTCGATATCAACCATATACTTCTCAGTGTTTAGCCTTATGCCATTGATTACAGTTTATATATTGAATTTTATATACACTTACTACATTAATAACAACTTCTTACATACGATTTTGATGCAAGTTATCGTTTCGTTTTCAAGATTTTGGTAAATGTTTTTGTGGTAACACTTAAGTATATTCTTAAGTATTTTTTTTTTTTAATTTTCGTAACTGTCCTAGCAAATATTACTGGCAGTTGCTTAACTCCTTGTTATAATAAGTTCTGAATAGCAATATCTTAAACATTTATTATGCCTTGTATCCTCACCAGAATGGTGGAGTTGTGTTACAGTTATCAAGCCTAAAATGAGTAATATCTCGTGATTGTATTCAAAATGGTATAAAATACCGACCAGTTTTTATTAAGACATGCACAACAGTTGGGTATCTTTATTGTTGTTGAAATATTTCGCTTACACAGTAGGCTTCTGCATTCATTTGACTGAAGAAGCCTACTGTATAGGCGAAATGTTTCAACAATATAGATACCCAACTGTTGCAGCACATGTCTTAATCATCTCGTCAGAGTACACGAGTTGCATCTTTGCTTGCCTCAACTATTAGCCAGATGAAAACCTCTAATGGTATAATAGCTTTTGAACCCAATGTGGAAAACTTAATATCTTCATCACCCTTCCATCACTTCGTCACCCATGTTAAAACTTGCAATTGCTGTACCGTTCCTCTGATACTCGTGTGTGATGATCCATTTATTTTAACACAGGACAGAAATCCAACCATCTGATAAATGATGTGGCAGTGGAAGGCCTCAGTAAAATTACATACAAAATACCTCCGCCAAATAGCGATTCTCGCAAAATGTAAATATAAAATATCGATAAAGGCGCCGCTTCCGTAGGACAGGTATATAATTTTTCTTTTATGTTCAAGCGCATAATAATCAAGTCTGGTATGACTGCATCACAACCAAATTTCAAAATCACACTATATAATCTGATTCTTGAATAAATAGATTCCACTCCTGTGCCTCCTAGTTTCTGCTTATGAGTCAATGATATTAAAATATACAATATTCGTCATCTTGTCCTTTATTGTCTCCAAGTGGGAGCCAAGGTCATGACTGTAAGGGAATCTTTAATCATCTGAATGTTCCATAGACTTGCATGGTTGACTAAATGAATTTTCTCATCAATAAAGAAATATTTTAATTTACAAGTGATGCTCCTTCATTGGCTGGGGATAAGATTTATTAAGCATTTTTAGGATATTTAATTTTTTTCACTAAAATTAGATCTTTCACTAAAATTTAGATATCAGCTTTTGATGAACAAAAAATAAAGCAATTTTGTAGACACTTCATTTGATCCTTCAACTCACTGACTAAAAGAATCTCCTCCATCCAGTCAGAAAGGATAATATATCAAGGAGCCAATGCATATCTTCTAATATCCCCAGTCCAATGAGAGAAATAATTTTTTCTATTAAAAATTCCCTCTTTTTTTTTACACAGTCTTTGAAGTATCAAGTAAGTCAATGCTGTTTCTGTTATGGGAAAAGCTTCGGATTATGGTATTTATAGTAGTCTTGTCATTATACAATAATTTACTTGTTATAGCAGTCTCACAGCATTTAGAAGAACATCAAAATTGCACTTTAGCTGGCACAGTGCCACCATTATTGTTTAAGGGTTTATTTACATACTGTAAGAGCAAGGGTGCAGACATTTTTATATTGTAAATGTAAAGCAACGAAAATGTTTTAAAGTGTTGCTAAAAAATATACAGTAATTATCATACATACGTCTAACACTGCAGATACACGAAAAAAAAAAAACATAACTTAAGATCAAGGAAAAAGAACAATAACTCGTACGAACAATGATGATGAACCTGACTCTTATAAATAAAGACAGATGATTTCAAGACTACTGCCTGTATCAGTAGGATGTGCCTCTACGATTGGAAAAGGAAAAAAAAAAACTATCCCCATACAGGTAAATTCCCCCACCTGCATCCGCCCTCCTTCCACGCGTCCACCAACTCCAACCTCCACCCACGCCCGCTCCCACGCCCATACCTCACACCCACTCGGATTTCCTACTCACTATGAGCGAGGTGGAACGCACAGTGACCACACTGCAGGAACAAGATAAAAAGCTGAAAGTGTGATGGTGGAAACTAACGAGACTCTCTGACAACACCACCGCCCTCATCGCAGATTGCAAACTCGGTGCAAAAAGCTTACAGCTCTAGTGGATTTGCAAAGCGCAGCAGGAAAACGAGGTCCATCTTCGCTTAGTTGGCAGGATGCACAACTTTTGATGGAACTGAGAGCTCCTAGTGTGAAGAGACATCGGTAAAATAATTCACGAGATATTAAGAACAGGAGGAAGTTGTGTTGAGTGAAGTGTTGTATCGATTCTCATTACATATATTTTTAATTCCATGAAAAGTACATAACAAATATACACCAAAGCACTATATTTTTCCTTATATTTCCTATACGTAATACAGGGCATAAATCAAATTCCTTGCACAGTCTACTTAGTAGTGTTGTATGGGGATAAAACACATTGAACAATGGAATCAATTTGAAAGAAAGAAATTTACTCCTACATGTAATAACCTCAATTTCACCAAGATGTAAGTGTTACATTTGCTTGAAAATGATGCCACTTAAGTATGACTTCGGGGAGTGATCTGATGGGCGGTCGCGGGTGTGGGCATTCGTAGGTGAGGAAATTTACCTGTGCAGGGATCGAATTTTCCATCCATACAGACTCAATCGTGCAGACACTTATCCTACTTACATCTTTCAAAGACCAGTTTAGATGAATCCATTCCTTAATGTCACTGCTTGCGGGTGATGCAAGGCTCATGAAAAGACAAACGAGATGAAATACAAAAAAAAACAATGTTGGATTAGAGACGCAGGAAGTAGCAATAGTCAAATAATAGGATGCTCAAGATCCAACCTTTAAGTATCAACCGAGACTGAGGTAACTGCCCATGACCAAATTAAAACAAAAATCGAGGTTAATATGAACGAAACATGAGAATTCAGTATTGGATAACAAAGCACCAATGTGGGATTCACACAAAGCTTGAGGAGATCCAGAGAACTGTTACTAGACACACTCTTAGCACAACGGTCTTACGTATAAGAGGTTATAACAGTCTCTTAATATTGGATAAAGGAAGAGATTTAAAAAGCTTTAAACACACGAATTTTGACAGGGTGGACAGTTTGGTTAAAGGAACTTCTCAATACTACGGTGACCAGCTTGTTTAATGTTCTGTGGAAAGAGGTAGTGGAGGAGAACACCACACAATGGGATTAGAAATCATAAAGGTTGCTTAGGGATGAAATTACAGGACGTGTACATATCGTCACTGTGAATGTGGTTTGTATGAGAAGGCTAGAGAGTATGTGCTGGAACAATCACGTCATTGCAGTTTCTAAGTGTAAAGGACTGGAACAAATATATTTACCGTTCTATCAGACTTTTAATTTGTGTTACACGGTACATAATTCTTTACCTACTGCGCAATTCACTTGCTAAATATAATCTTTAGCATGCTTCTCTCTGACAGCTTCAATCCCACCTACATCACTAAATGTAGTTCCATATATGAACGCATTACATTACATCTACCTGTACCACCACCTACTCTGCTTCCCCTCATTTCTTCACCCATTTACATCATTAACAGACATCCCCTACCCACCTACACCAACCACCTTACATCACCAATGATACTATAATCCACCCACCCATCTAAACCAGTTTCCCCACCACCCACCCGTACCACAAGCACATACCTGACAGCTATCCTTGCCACCGTCCTTGTAGCCAGCACAGAGGAACACGTCATAAATAGTCTCTCTCCTCCCGGCAGCCTTAAACCAAGACTGACACACGTCATTTCTCAGCACCTCGACGTCAACCTCCTGCAACACCTCTGGCGTCGACGACACCCCTGGAAAACAAACACCGCATCAGGAATTGGGAAAAAATGAAGGGAAAAAAAAGTTAAACGTGTGATATACCCAGTGGCATACGAGACGAATTTATTTTCTTCTCACCTTTGCTGCTCTGTGCGTGTTTCTGCTATTTAACTAGCTCTGTGAACTGTATCTACACCGTTCTTCAGCTTCTCATATACTGTATTTCCGGTAAACTTCAGGAAAGAGTTTGTAATCTTGGTTAGTGCTATGTCTTCTACCTGCCCAAACTTCTCTCTGCCCCCCATAAATCCAGTAACATTTCCTCTTGCTCAGGTTAGATTACTTGTATATCCTGGTGTTATTGATTTGCTTTTTAGGAAATGTTTAATACAGCATTAAGTGCAAATCGAGGATAAATTCTGCACCTAAAATCAGTACATGACCAGCCGGGCTGAGGTTAGTACGTTAGTCTACGTGTGGCCAGCAGTAACAGCCTGGTTGATCGGGCCCTGATCCACCGCGTGGCCTTGTCACAGACCGGATCGCGGGGGCGTTGACACCCGAAACCCTCTCCAGGTATACACAATAAACGCGTGATGACAAATATAAATACCACACTGAAAGTAGGAAAAACACCTTAGCGCATTCATGTGCTCGCACATGGAGGCACTCAGGTGTTTTTCCTGTTTTCACTGTGGTGTGTTAGATATATACACATATATATATGTATGTGTGTGTGTTTGTTGTAGGTTCGCCGGTACATCCGGCCCGGGTCTTTTCCAAATGGTGACCCGGCAAGAGAGTGTGTGTGTACTCGCCTAATTGTACTCACCTAATTGTGGTTGCAGGGGTCGAGATTCAGCTCCTGGCCCCGCCTCTTCGCTGTCCGCTACTGAGTCTCTGCTCTCCCTGCTCCATGAGCTTTATCATACCTTGTCTTAAAACTAAGTATGGTTCCCGCCTCCACTATATCGTTCGCTAGACTATTCCACTTCCTGACTACTCTATGGCTGAAGAAATGCTTCCTAACATCCCTTTGACTCATCTGAGTCTTCAGCTTCCAGTTGTGCCCCTTGTTTCTGTGTTCCCTCTCTGGAACATCCTGTCTATCTACCTTGTCGATTCCCCGCAGAATTTTGTATGTCATTATCATGTCTCCTCTAACCCTTCTGTCCTCCAGTGTTGTTAGTCCTATTTCCCTCAACCTTTCTTCATAGGACAGTCCCCTGAGTTGTGGAACTAGCCTTGTCGCAAACCTTTGCACTTTCTCTAATTTCTTGACGTGCTTGACCAGGTGTAGGTTCCAGACTGGTGCTGCATACTCTAGTATGGGCCTGACGTACACGGTGTACATTATTATTATTATAATCAAAAGAAGCGCTAAACCACAAGGGTTATACAGCGCGGCGGGGCAGGACAGGATGCAGGGAGAATGGATTGCAAGCTGGAGATGGATGATTAGTAGGGTATGGAGTACAGCAGGATAGTGGATAGTGCAAGAGATCGAGGTAGAAGGGACTGACGGAGGTGCTAGAGGTATATTTCAGAGTTTTGGGAGTGTTTTGTTTCCGTCAAAAAGTCAAAGGGGAGAGTCAGGATTAAAGGAGGGTCCATCAGCAAGAAGGGGAAAGGGAAAGAAAGGGGCCCCAGAGCGAAGACGCTTTTGGGGGTAAATTTGCGTGCTCGTTGTAAAGTGGAAGTCCAACAGAATATGTCGAACAGACACTGAACCCGACAATGCTCACAGAGGGGGGAGGGGGCCTCTCCATGAGATACCCCGGGCGTAAGACGAGGTGGCCAAGC